>SCDS01000077.1:90607-103121 GCA_004149465.1 Drosophila nigromelanica | reverse complement strand
TATATATATATATATATATATATATATATATATATATATATATATATATATATATATATATATGTGTATGCACGTTTCATTATATATGTATATGCAAACAGTTGGGGCAGTGTCAACAAATTGACACATTAAAACAAATGAGGCCACTGCGACCGTTGAGAACGTTGCCAGCTGTCGAACGCTGGGGTGGAAGCAACTAATGGCGCTTGTTAGACGACTTTTGCGTAGTTTTCTTCCTACACTTGAGGTGGGCATTACAATTTTTTTGCAAAATATGTAACGCATAGAAAGAGAGTCTATTAAGTAATCAGTGTCAACAATTAATATTGTATAGCTGTCATAGGAACAATCAGTCAAAAATGAGTTCTTGTATTAAATGATTTCTTTTAAGGATAATCTTACCAAACTTGGAAAAAATCGGTGTAAATGTTATTTATAAACAAATATTTAGGTTTTTCAGCACATCCTGGAACAAACTTGGCACAACAACCTCTAACTATTATACAATATAGCCATCAATTGAAACAATTGTTCAAAATTCAGTTTTACTGTGAAAATAAAGTCAACCATTAATATATAACGCGCTTTTCCTACATGTCTGCTAGGGTATTTAAGCTTAGGCCAGCCGATAATAACCGTTCTTACTCGTTTTTTTTCGCACACATTAGTGGAATGGGGAACGTGGTGGCTGCTGGGCTTAGAACTTGAGTTAAAGTGTGGCAATAGACGGCCAAGTTAGTGCCAAGAGAAAATTAACGCCCTCCCGTAAATGATTGCAAGTGTGCGAATGTGTTTTTTATGCGTTGTGTATTTTGTTTGGGACTTTCGCAGGACACACCTGGCGGTGGGTGTGGCAGACGGAAAGTTTTTGTCGCCGCACGCATAAATCAAGTTAATCATTTGGCGCCAAAGTTGCACAGACGCTGCGCAAATTGGACATTTATATTTTACGCTCCCAGCAGAGGCAACAACAAGAAAAGCAGCAGAAATCCTGTGGCATGTCCTGGCACATAGCTGCTGTGTTAAATTATGACGCGTACAAAGGCATTTCGGGTGTGTTTGTGTGTGTGTGAGTGTGTGGCTGTGTTTTACTTTGTTGTGCGCTGCGACAAGATTTATGATCTTTCGACTTGTACTTGACATTTTCAGCTTTACTCCCAACGCCTGATGGGTGAATTAGTGTAAATTACTGGGCAAGTCAACTTGAAAGTTAGATCATCAAGTTTACACTTGTACACATAGAGAAAATGTGAAAGACATGAAAGAGAATTTGTACCGTCAGCAGTATTTCATTCTTGAATATTCTTTAAGGGAAATATAAAGCATTCGGAAGTACGAAGAACTTTTGTTAAAAGTGCTTGCACTTATAATGAACAATAAAACGTTTTATTATTGAATTCTTAGTTATTTTGAGATAGGAAACTTAAGTTAAGTAATTTTCATCTTGGCTCTATTTTGAAACATAAATAGGTTAAAATGTTATTGCTTTTCGCTAAGTTTATGTATATATTTATATATAGAAATCAAACCTGTGACACATCTGATATATAGAACATTTATTTTTTACTTGAAGTCTGGGCTTACCTGCAATGAAAATAAAGAGAGAGAGAAATATAAAATAATAATCAAGCTCAAATACATTTCAAATAGAAGAAAATTCACAATTATGCAAGATGCTCAACAAATGGCAACAACGAGAATGAGAGCTCATAAGCAATCAAAACTGAATTTGATTATGCACAAAAGATAAACAAAAATTGATTATATCTCAAGAGACTGGGAGAGGGTTGGAGGCACGAAAGTTTTGCTATACACAACAACTTTGGCCATAAAAATGCGTTGAAACACTCGAGAATGTGAGTTAAGAGGCAGGAAGATCTCCATACATAAATAAATAACTGAAAAAGCCACTGCCAAAAGTCAAATCAATAAAAGAGCAATAGCCAACGGGGAAAGGAGGTAGGGGAATGGGTATATAGATTTAACATATACATACAGAACGATAGAAAACACAAGTTTTGTAAAGTTTTGCTGCAGCTGAGTAGCTAAAGTCGAGCTGCAAAATCTAATCGAAATGTAAAAAGAGTTACCTGACTTTATGCAACAGTAGTTGGGGCAGCTGTGGCAACAATTGCTGTTGCTGCAGTTGCTGCTCATGGCCAGGCACAAAGCAAGCATCAGGCAATTGCATTTTTAACAAAGGGCCGCCGGCCAACGAACTGAGCTGGGCAGTGGACGCTGCAACTGTCGCATTGATGAGCAAACGAGCTCGCAAGTGCGTGACACCCAACTGGAAAAAGGGTGGCGGGGTAGGTGGGGGTCAGCAGCTGACACTGACTGTGTGACAGGAACAAGCACAAGTCCGGGTAATCCTTTGGGTATGACAAGAGCTCGGTCACGCCCTGCAGACCAGACAGGGGCAGGCGGGCAAATAAATTCAACAAAAATGCTCGACTTGGTTGATCAGTTAAAATGTGGGCAGTTGCCAAACCAGCGGGTGCGTGTGTGTGTGTGTATCTGTGTGTTGGGTGTATGTGTGCAAAGAGGGTCACCTTTACTTTTGGCAGCATTTTATGCAAAGCTCCACAGTTGCGTGACTTTGCGCTTATTTTTGGCCTGCAGCAGCCGAGAGGGGCAAGTCACATACATATACATGCTGAGGTTTAGCCAAAAATGCTCTGCATGGTTATTTTTTTGTGGTCAGGTGGGTGTTGTTGTCGGTTTGTTTGCTTTGCCTGTTTGCAATTTGTGTGCATGCAACGTTTTGTTTGTGCGCCTCAAGGTATGCTTCATTATTTTTGCAAACTTTTTGCTTAAATGTGTGTGTGGCTTTAAATTTGTGTTTGCATGTGTGCTGGCTCGTACAGTTTATTGATAAATTAGTCTTGGACACTTGTGGACAGTCTGGTTTTTGGCATATGAAATGCAATTATTGTTAATAAATGTTCTGTGCACGGAATTCAATTAAAATGCAAACACACACACACACAACGAGAGAGACAATGGCCTGTCAATTGCCGTGCCACACACAGACAATCACATAAAGCGCCACTTAAAGTCATGCCAGGTATTGTATGACAGACTGTCACGCCCACAAAGCGCAATACGAGAAAATACAATATATATATAAAATACAATATATATATATATATATATATATATATATATATATATATATATATATATATATATATATACATGTATATAGAAATCCGCTTAACTCAGCTTTCCTAGCAATTTTACTAAGTGCCAGCGGCACAAAAGATTTACCACAAAGCCTGTCTTCCTGTGTGTGTGTTTCTCTCTCACTCTTTGGCTTGAACTAATTTGAACTAAATTGAAAGGCTTTAGTTATGCTTGCGTGTTGCGGCACTTTTCCAAACGATAGAAAAGCAATTCACTTTGAAATTTGCACCTGTAAACATTGTCAAGCAGGCAGCTAACGGCGACGGCGAGCGAAAGGACAATAGCATAACAGCACTTGAGTGCAAGCCAGTGGCCCCACCTGATGTGCTGCTTGCTGTTGTGCTTTGCAAATCGCCTTAGCTGGTAATTGTGTATATGAACAAACAGGACAAGACAGGACAAGGCAGCATAGGGCCACAAGACCAAGACAGCAATCCAAGCAACCCGAGCAGCCATCGACAGGCAGCAGACAAGACAGGTAAAGAGAGGCAGCTAGGAGGGTGTCGGGGGCGTGTCAGTTGCCTCTATTCGTTGCTCGTTAGCAACGCCTTATGCCACAATTTGCTGACGCTGCTCTTTGCCCCACCCTCTACTTAGCCAACAACTTGAGCATTCTTTTAATGCCATCAGCTCGACGTGAGTTTGACCAGCTGCAGTCCCAGTCGTATGGCCAGGGGCGAGAGCTGGGTAAGCAAATGCAATCATAAAATGTGTCATTATATTAAACTCACTTTTAGCGAGTGTTTCTCTCGAGCAGCGCCTGCAAGTGTGCAACAAAAATTTCTAAAGAGCACATTGCCAGAAGTTTATTGCTAAATATAGCTACAAATAGCGGTACGTAGCTATTATTTGCAAACACATACACACCCAGGCAATTTTTATGGCCCACACACAGAGCGAGCACAATTAAACTTTAGTTAAGTTGGCCACATCAGCTGGCAGATATAAAGAAAGAAAGCAGAAGGTGCTCACAGCGAGTGGCAAAAAATAAATTGAAAATCGAAAGTTGTTAAATTTAACGACGTTCAGTTATCTATCTATACATATATATATACATTATATACATTTTTATTTATATATTTGGGCATGACCTGCTGTCCGTCCAATCGAAAATTTAGTCAACAGAGCGTCTAATGGTTTAAATTGACAACGGAAATCATCGCAGTCGCAATGTCATTTAACAACCTTCATCATCATCAACATCATCATTTTCATTAGAGTCGACAACAACAACATTATCAATATCATCAGCATTCCCAACCTCATCATCTTTATCATCAGCATTGAAATCGTCATCACCATTCTTCACATTTTCCACATTTAGCATATTTACTCTTATTTTATAGATTTATTTTTTCTCAATTTCTTTTGCATTTCTGTAGCTTTCTTTTGCTCGCTTTGTAATTGATTTTCAACGTTCATTAGCCTTAGTTTTTCTTTCCCTGCTGGCCTCCATCGTTCTTTGTTTTCCAATTGCTACAGTGGCAAATATCATTCGACTGTCCTCGAGGGGCACGTTAAATGTTGCAGAATTTCGTTTTAAGCATGTTGCGCTCAGTGTTTTGTATTCCCTTTTTTTGTATTAAAAAAAATATTTGAATTTTTACTTTCGCATGTGCGACTTGATTTCCGTTGCAAATGGCTGGATGGTAGAGCGAGAGAGGGGGTGCGTTGTGTGTGGCATTATAAGTGATATTGAAAGCGTTGCGTTTATGGGCCATTGTATTGGACGACGGAAGGGCAATACCCGAATGCCTTTTATTGTTAAATGGTGCGTATGATTTATATTTCAATGTATTTTCGTATTCAACGCAATTTAATGTTCTTAATGTTGATTTTACTTTCTGTGTTGGTTTCCCACAGACAAAATGCCCTTTCTCACAATTTCAATTTAATAATTTTCTTTTTTTTTTAAATATACTTGGCTGATTTAAATTCTGATCTCTTGCTACTATATGCTAATAGCTTTTATCATAGTGAGTATCGAGAGGTTTATGACTTAACAATAATTCTGAGCTTAACTTAAAATAAATTTAAGAAACACAACCAAATACAAAAAAAAAATCCTCTGTATTTAGACACATAAGAAGTTTGTGCTAAATCTGTGCGCCTGGCTAAGCACGCTGTAAGAACAAAGCTGAACTACGTAAATTTATGTCAGAGCTGCAATCAAAACTGGCAAGGACATGAGATAATGCACATAAAATATGTCAGAAATGCTTAACAAGAAAATATATATACATAGAAAAACAGAGGCAGGCCAACAAATGGCCAGGACACAAGTATGCGAGCTGGCGGGGCAAATGTTTGCATGTTTTGGCTAAATAAACTGAATGAATTTAAATAGATCCGCTACCAAGGCCCGAAAGTGAGACGAACAGAGTGAGGGAGAGAGAAAAAATCAGGCAGACAAGTAATAAACCCAAAAAGAATGCGGCAACTGATATAAAAAATAAATATAAGAAAATATACAAAAAATCAAGACACAAACTGCAAAATGCCTCCAAAGCAAAATGTAGCCAAACAAAAAGGGAACAAATTGTTTGGCAGGCGAATGGCATGCCAAGAGTAACAAAAGCGACAACGACAACATTGCGAGGAGACACGAAAGGCAAAAAAAAAAAAAAAAAGAGAGAAAGAAGCGGAACTGTCACCGTTGCAAAAATAATAATAAAATCTACAAATAGATTTTAAGCAATTTCACTTGTGAACGAACGCAATAAAAATCAAGAATATTTGCCATGAGTTTTGCCGCAAAGGAAGCCACTCTCATACACACACAAACATACACACGCACGCTTGGCAGGAGTTGAACGGAAAAGTAAATCGGCGGCGTCGATGGCGTCTACTGATAAAGCGCAGGCATTGAAAGGCGCACCAAGGATGAGAGCAGAAAGCGTAGAAAGCAGAAAGCGATTAAACTACATTTGTTTTGGCCTCTTCTCTTTCATGCTCGGCTTTTCAATATATGCATGCAAAAAGGTTGCAGGATATCTCAATAGAGTCACGATTATTTACACGCCAGGCACCAACATAGTTGGCTGTGTGTACGAGTGTATGTGGCAAATGGGAAATTGAATTTCACGCAGAGCGAAAACAAACCCAATCGAGCCCAAGCAAATGGTCGGGGCCAGAGAAAAGAGAAGAAAAATATAATAAAATCATGCTTAAAGAAAATTTACGCCGTCCAACATCGAAAAGTTTAGTGGAGCATCCCCGTCTTAGTGTCGCACGTGCGCGCTGTCGAAATGAAAATCGAAAGCAATAAAAAAACGAAAAAAAGCATTGAAGGAAATAAAATAAGAATCAGGCACAACACGGCGTATACGTAATGCGCGCTGCGCTACGGCGAGACATGCTACGCTATGGCATACTTGACAATCAACATCAAAACGTTGCATACTTATTGGAGCATGCAGTCGGTTTGACAACGGCACTAAATCGTCAATTTTGTTGCTGTTGAACAAAAATCAAGTGAAAAATATCAAGAATATGTAAAGAATTTGAACCACGAGAGCAAACCACAGGCATTTTTCAATTTATTTCCCTTTCCTTTTTTGACTGTTACAGCGAACGGCAAGCCTCAACAATGATGAAATTCGTGCGTAAAGCACAGGTAAAAATGCAAAAAAAAAATCAGGCATATATATAAAAAATATATTTAATAAGCAAACAAATAAGTAGCTGAAAACGTATGAAGAGCTTTAAGTAAGTAGCTTTCACATTCGAAGTTAGCGTACTATTTGAGAAGGCAAAAGAGAAAAAATAGATTTTTATGACTTCTTTATGCCATAATTCGTATTGGAAACGTGTCTGCTGATATCAGAGACTACTTATAAAAACTGCAGACAACAGATGTAGATTACAAACGTGTGGGCGATATGACATTAGGTTTGCCTGGCACATCGAATCAGTGTTGTGTAACAATTAAAAATATGGCTTTTCTTTCCTACATTTTTTCTCAAGAAAATGCGAGGTAACATACCATAGTATATGGCATTCAAAATTAAATTTTCAAGGGGTTATAGATAACTAAATCTATACTTTTTGGTAACAGAATTATTGGTTGTAATAAAATAACATGAAATATTTAAAACAAATAAATAAATAAATAAATGTAGTGAATTATTTATTGTGCTGATAAATAAAATGTATACAAAGTCAAAAGAAATCATTACAAAAGTAGATTAATTCTTTCTATGCTATTTTAAATTATGAACCAATACTAATGAGCCTTCATGTCAAATATTTAAAACACTCTACGCGCTTTATCAATAAGTTTTTCTCTTTATTGTCCAGCACTTAAAGTTGAAAAGCCTGCTGTGAACTGCTTAGCCTAGGCTGCCCATAGACTTTGTCCTGACGGTTGTTGGCTAACAATTGTTGCTAAATTTGGGGGTGCGAGCCGCTTGGCTAGGTAAAAGCCAAATGCCATTCGAATGGCTCACAAAATTTGCATTTTTAATTCGGCTTTTTGCCAGTTTTGCATAATGCCGCCGCTACCGCTGTCGAGGCGACGTGTGTCAGTTGTTGTGGCTGCTGATGTCAGCTGCCAGTTGCCAGTCGCCAGCTGCAAAGGGTCCGCACAACTTTGCTAGAGTAAACCCCGAGAACAGCGAAATTGGCTTGTCAGTTAGCATTTGTCGCTGTCTCAGTTCTCAACTTTGGCCGCAGGAGAGCCCCCCTTTACCTCTTACCACTCGGCCAAAGCAGCTCAGGCCTCCCCCCTTCTACAAAGTTCTTGTCGTCCAAGTTGCGACTGAATTAATATACAATTGCATAGCTGAAGGCGCATTTAAATAAACAAACTAAACACGTAGCAGGGGTGCTGGGTGGGAAAAAGAGAGCTGGAGGAAGAGGTTTTGAAACTTTTGTCGCATTCATAAATATTCATAAATAAGCACTAAGTAAAACATATTTTCTGTTTGATAGCCAGGGCCAAGTTTTGCTTACAGCTCGCGGCCCAGCAAAATGGCAGTCAATTTTTGTCAAAACTGTCGCCCTGATAAAACTCATTAAAGCGGAACTGCCAAAGCCTGATATGGGGAACAGAGGGAAAGCAACGAGGAAAAAAACAGAAGAAAATCAAGAGAAAAAGCGTAAAAAAAAAATCAGGCAAATGCTTTGCGCTTCATTACAAGTCACTTCCGTTTCCCCCTTCTACTTCTTATTGTTGGTGTTGTTGTTGTTGATAATGAAGGCGCAAACCCGCCTCGCTGATCTCTATCGAAAGTTTTTGGCTTTGATGATGTGGCCCGCTGACACGCCCCTTTTAAAACGCGCCATGTGGGCGTTTGAGGCGCAGCTGTGCGCAAGCAACAACTAAATTAAAATTTACAGCACTTAAAATGAAAACGTGCTTGTTTTATTAAATACATTTTATGGGGCCGGCATACACACAGATATAGAAAGAGAGCGAGAGCGGAAAATGGAAAAATGTGAAATGGAAAATCTTGTTGTAATAACGAATCTTCTCGCTTGCTCCGCTCAGTTGCTGCTAGTTGTTGTTGGTCGCTGTTGTTGTTGTTGCTGGGAAATAAATTAGACATTTAATGATGACCGCAGGCTGTTGGCTGATTGCTCTGCAACTGAACTGGACGTCGAGGACGTCGGAAACTCTTGTTGAAAACTTGCGCTTTTTACTGAGATTTATTTAATTTAATTGAAGTTTTATTGAACGCATCGTTGCGGCACTAAGCGCTACGAAAATGCGGTTAAAGCTTTAAGCCACTGCTGAAAAGGAAAGGCGATCCAGATAGAACAAAAATGTTTAAGGCTCTTAAAAGCCCCACACAAACTGCAAACAATTGTTGTCAGCATTTGCGTGAAGCAGACGTTTTGTCATATGAAATATACAATAGCTGCACTTAGAAAATATACATATACTGTATTATTAAGACTCCTTACACTATCTACAAGTTGACAGACTCTACGCTCGACTAGATACCCTGTACATAATCATGAACAAATCCCATTTATTGTGAAAAAAGTGGTATTCTGCGAAACAAAATAATTACTTAATATTTAATGGGTTCGTAGTTCGCTTCTTTTGCCTATTACATATTTTTGCACAAAATCATTTTTTTAAATGTTTAGTTTAAATATGTACAGGGCATACAATATAGAGAATAATTTTAAATGCATTTTACTTTTAATGGTTAAGAACTTTTGCCGCCTAAGCTGTCTAGGCAGACAATCCCTCTTCCTCCTCCTCTATTTTACCCTTTCGCTTTCTCTTCCTGAATCTTCCTCTCCCACTTCTTCACATTTTGGTAATTGAATTAGAAAACAAAAAAACAAAACCGAAAAAAGGAGTAGGCGAATGCAACATCGTTGCAGGATTACTTTCACTTGAGTGCTTCCGAAGCTTTTGACACTTGTCTGCAGCGAAGGATATGCAAGTATATGCAGGCGGTCATCAGCTGGGGACATCAAACGGCCATTGTCGGCTAATGAAAATTAGAAGAGAACGGCGTCCCTAATGCGCAGCCAACCAGACAGCTAGACAGAGAGGGAGCGAGAGCAAAAGACAACGCACATTTGAATATGAATTTCAATTTATGCTTGACGCTCGCTTGCGCTGCACATGTCTAAGAGCCGCACCCCAAGGACAAAAGCCCGGCGGACACACACACGCACACGCAGACAAGCAGAAGCATAGTTTAGGGGTCGCCTAGCTGGCCCGTCTGTGCCAACAAATTGCAGCAGTCAACAACCTTAGCCAAGTTTAAGGTAATAAGCAAGCACAGAAAAGAAAAGAAGAAAAGTTGCCAAGACGCTGGCAAAAACTAAACATTAAGCATGCACACATGTGTGGGCTCGTTTAATGCAGGCAGGCAACGCCTTTTCTCGGTGCACATGCATAAGTTATGCTTGGCAAAGTTCATGCAACTGCCACGCACTGTTGCAGGTAGACATGATGGCGCGGCTTTAATGTGCCACTTTAATTATTTCAACTGATGCTGCTGCTGTGTCTGCTTCAAATCATATTAAAACTTTTTCACTCAGTTGAAAGGAAAAAAGAATGTGAGTGAGAGAGAGAGAGAGAGAAAAAAATTAAGAAACTTTGTACGCCCGCAAAATGAACTGTACAATGTGTCTGGGTTGTCTTTGTTTGACTGCGTCTCGCATTAACGGCCCAGGACGTCTGCAGGACACCCTCCTAATTATTATGCTATATGCGTACGGGCAGCAAAACAAACGTACGCAGTACTCTAGCAAAAGGCAGCCAGCCAAAAAAGAAAATATAATAATAATAATAAGCAGACAAGGCAACTCAGTTGGAACTAGGGACTAGCAAGCAGCAAGTTTAGAGCATTGTTGTGGCCAGCTAATGTCCTCTTTCTATCTGTCTATATATATATATCTGTATTTGCTGCCTCAGTGCAGTCGTATTCCCTAGCTATCTGCGCATTTTCGATTTCAATGCGAATAAAGCGACCGCCACAAAACGTGCAAAAGCGACAGCGGCCAGATAGAGAGCCATAAATTGGCAATGGCAGCCGCAAAACTACAACAGCAAAAGAGAAGAAAAACTTTTCCTTTCAATCTGTAGACGCAGCACTTAAGAGCCAACACAGTCGACTCGACTGGAACATGGCCAGAACAGGCAGCCAACTTCAAATGCAATTAAGTCTCGGTCAGAAAGAAATCTCTGCAGAATGCGGCCCACAACAATTTCACGCGTTGGCCAGCTCAATAAAAATGGCAAAGGACTTGAGTTAATGCCACAGCCACAAAATACCCGGGCTCTCCCTTACACACACATAGACAAACGCACATATACTGACTTTGGCTGCATTGCATTGCACAATGTACGGCATTAAAAATAAGGGAAAAAGATGTGGAAAAAATGCAAGAAATATTATTATTTCACATTTAGCACGTAACGCACATAAATCCTTTTAAATAAACGTTTGGCACGTTTTTTGTAATATTTTTGCCAGCGACGAGTGCTCTGTCTCTTTTACACTCTCTCCCGCTATCTGTAGCCCTGTCCGTGGCATTGCCGTCCACGGTTGCCAGGTAGACTGGACCCTTAAGTCTTATCCTGCCAACGTTGGCGCTGCTTTTTTTTTAATTTCTTTGGTGTCCTTAAAAAATTACTTAAAACAGCGGCTACCACCAGAACCAACAACAACCGCAGCAAGAAGAAGATGAAGAAGAAGAACAGACAGCGCAGACATAAAGCAGAGCGCTGAGGCAGCAGCAAGGACAACGAGCTAGGGATTATCCTGTCACGACTCTCAGGGCACGAGTAGCGCATGCAAATGGGTTACAAACGATGCTGGGCGTTGAAATTAATCACAGTGCATTATAGCCATGGCCAAGCAGGGGCATGGGCGTGGCAAGGCAAGGCGTAGCAATTGCTGTTTGGAACTTGTGCTCTATCTCGCTCCCTGGCTTGTACTCCTTCTCTTTCGCTGCTCTATTTTAATTGAACGCGCGCAGTCCAAAGTTATCCGGCATTAAGCGTAGCATACTTTTCAGAGCACTTGACATGCATGAGCCGCGATAAGTGTCCTGCCACTAATTGCAGCGACGTCTTGGGGCATTCATCATGTTGCAGCGCAGGAGAAAAAATGCATAATCGCCTAGAAAATGCAAATGAGATGCAAGACACGGCCAGAAGTTTATTATTATTATTTGGCTTCTTTTTTTTGTTCTACTATCGATGCTGCACCAAATGCTGTTGCAACTGCAACTGCTGCATTGCAGATAAAAGATTCCCAGCATAACGACTGACACGTGAGAAGTTTTTAACACATACACATACATACAAACATACAAATAGCACACACAAAACTCTACTTATTTATTATAACTCTCTCTCAATTTTCTCTCCTTTCCTCTCTCTATCTGTCTAGAGCCTTGTGATTTATTTGGCGAGTTGCGGCAACTGAGTTTAATTCTGCTTTGGCCAAAATCACTTGGCCGTCGCCGTTGCTGCCACTGTCTGAAGGTGCCACTACGTTGCACGCGATAAGGCCGCACACTTGAGGGCGGCAACCGCAAAAAAAATAAAGAAGCAAATAAGTAAGAACATTATAATCGGGTGTAACCGACTGCCGAATACTTGTTCACAGTGTAATAAAAACTTAAAACAGTCGACGACGATCTATATTTTATTGTGATTTCGATAAAATCTAGATTTTTGTAGTTTGAAAAGGCGGAAGTGGACGTGGCAAACATTTTTTACATAATTTTTTGGAGCAGATCATCAGAATACTGCCAAATTTGGTGCCTCCAGCTACAATTATGTCTTTAGATTAGATTGTAGATTAAATTGATTTGCTACGCCCCCAGTGGGCGCAGTCTAAATAACTAA
>SCDS01000077.1:0-90592 GCA_004149465.1 Drosophila nigromelanica | reverse complement strand
AATAACTAAACTTTTTTTTAAACCGTGTATACATGAATATAAATGCCAAGCAAACAGACTGCAAGTCGAAAATTGCACAAACCCAATATACTCTTTTCGCTAGGTAAACAACAAAAAGAAAAGAGAAGCAATGTAAGGAAAAGCTGGGAAAAACTGAAGGCAATGCACAAGGAAATGCAAAAAATGACACGAAATCGTTAAGAGCTTCGCTTCGCTTCTAACAAGCGCGTGCCCAGGCAACGGAAATACCACGGTCCCTTGTTGCAAGTTGTAGTAGGCAGCTGAATGCGGCGCGGCAAGTGTCGCCGGCGATAAGCAGCCGTGGCACGCCCCCCTTTTAGACCACCCCCTCGCCGAAGCAAATGATATGCAAATGTGTGAAAAGCCAAAGGACAACTACGTGGTACCACTGTTTGTCCCTCGTTGCCGGTGTGGGCGTGTGTGATGCCTGGACTTGACGGGGTAAGCGATATGCCAGAAGTTTTGCAACCCTTTGCCACAGGTACAGGTTACGGTCTATAAGCGGAATTTAGCGGGGGGTAGGGGGACATGTAAACAAATGAAAGCTTTGCAGCACTTGCATGATTTATACCTCAGTTTTCGGGGCGAGAGACAAGGTTCGAAGGGGCAGATTGCTTTAAGTGTCCGCTGCATGTGAAGCGGCCATTTAAATTTATGAATTTGTTGTCTGGCTGCACACGAAAATCAATAAGGGCCACGTTTATCGATACTCGCAACTGAAGTATCTGCTAGAGATGACAGCGATATGACAGGGATCAGCTACGGATATATACATAAATGTGGTAAGGACCGCATGGGCTTTTGGTTATGCAGTTGCCCGAAGTACTCAGTGCGATTCGACGCATAAATTTCAATTTTCAATAAAACGTTTGTAAAAAAAAATGCGGGTAATTTGCGTTTTTTATTTGTTGGGCTACACACACGCGCACAACCACAAATATATGCATCCTACTTCACTCATGTGTAGACATAAAGGCTACAGCGGCATTCTACATACATATATACACTATATATACATATTTTTATATAAACGCTTTTTATGCGGTCGCTTTTAAATGGGTCTACTTGAAGTGCTAAAAAATTGTCATATGAAAAATGCATAATAAATGTGCTTGATTGCCGAACGAAGCGAATTGTGTGTGTATGTGCGAGTGTGTGTGACTGCGTTATGTGGCGTGTTCACATACCCTTAGAGCGTACAACACACACACCGAATTTTGGGGCTTATACGTTTTTATTGATGGCGACATTGGCTGATTGATTTTTGCTGCTATTGCTGGGGCGTTATCCAACAGCTAAAGGGGGCGGGGCAGGGCGTCTAACTAGACGAATAGTGATAAAATAGTGGCGGTAGCAACAAATAAAATAGTTAAAAAAATCCAAAACGAGTCATAAAATGAATGCATGTTTGGCACAAACACATATATCAAATGGTGGGTAATAAAAATTCGAAAATGCCTTGGTGTGTCATCAGCTTTTAACTATTGAAATCCTAGCAGAGAGATAGCTACCAAAAAAAAAATTATTCTTGCATGATAGAATCTTACAACCATGATATTAACTATAAATATTCCTATATTGTGAAGCATTAAAATGTAATTATATATTAGCTTACAACAAAGCATTGGCACTGACTTTAAAAGTTAAGTTTAAGAATTATAATATACATTCCCAAATCCATGGTTTGTGGTATCGTCTTTGTGTGTGTGCTAGTTGTGAAGTCAGGCGGCCAGGATCAATCCGAAGGGTCTTTTTTATATCGACTGAGCTCACCAGTTGCGATGTTTTATGCACCTATCATAATATCTGTAATTATATTCGGTCTTCTAGGGTATTAAGACCACAGTCGCCATGCAATGTCAAGTTACTGATCTAGCATTCACATTCACAAATAAGGACTACTTGGTATATGTAGCGATTTGTTGATTAGATATTGTATTTTTTTTTCTACAATATACTAACATTTACATTATCTTGTATTTAAGCTCATATTTTAAATATTATTTGAATTTAAAGTAATAAATATTATTTAAATTTAAAATTGGAACATATAAAACGTTATTATTGCTTGTTTATTTTATTTTCATTTAGATAATTTTAGCTACATAAAAAATTTGTTAAATCAACAAAATTATAAATTTTTGCAAGCTTAGATCGCTTGTTTACACATTTAATTAATTCCCGTGTCGGGCGTGTTTATATTTGGTTATGTTTAATATATGATGAAGTGGTTCAATGCGTTAATCAGGGATTTTACATGGGCACCGACTAAGCAAACAGCACAACATTTGCATGAAAGCGCTGAAAACAATGTTTATACATATAATTTATGTGCCAGCGTATTAAATATTTAATGTGTTTCTAATTGTGCGGCAAAATCAACACACACACACATCGGTATAAACATACATATATGCACATACACATATATAAATGGTCCGCGTAAATTATGCAGCTGCAAACATTTGTCATGCGGCTGAGGCTTCGCAATGCATTGACAAGTGATTTATTGTTTGAAAATTAAAATTGCATCCGCTTAGTTTTCGGCAAAGCTCAAATTTGGCCAAGTGCACAGATGGCTAAAACCAGAGTGTGCATGGCTTAAAACATGTGCATTAAATTGCATATAAAACTAATTAAAATTGTAGACAAGCACTTACGCCAACTGTTGTCATTTATTGTGGTTTTTTTTTCTAGTGTAGTGTAATAAGCTTACCTGCAATTAGAAAAACAAATACGAAAAAAATTAAATGATTAGTTTTAGTTGGAAAAGAGAGTTGTTAGCGGCACCACTGCAACACCGCAGCAATGGGCAGTTGTTGGGCCACTTGTGCCCCAAAGGGACCACGGCACAAAGCTGTCAACGCTTTCAGCCGGCAGGCAACAGTTTCTCACATGCCGCAAGTAATTTGTTGCTCATGACTATTGCACAATGGGCCGAGATTGGACAAGTTGGCTTGGACTTTGTCCAGCTAGCAAAAGGTTGGCATATAAAGCAACACACAAAAAAAAAAACAATAAGTAGACGACGACAAACAAACAACAATATCTCATGGCACGTCAACAAAGTCCCAAAGGCAACGCACACTCGCACACACACACACGCACACCCCGTCAAGCCAAAAATGGCAGACAACGAGCAATTGCTTGTTTTTGTAGTTTGTTGCTGCTGCATCTTTCAATTGAACCCTTTTTTCCGTTCGATTCATTTTTGTTGCGTCTATAAAAACTGGAGGCAGGAAAATTGAAATGACATAAAATGAAAATTCCAATACGTGCACACAATATAACCCAATGTCCATTGGGGATCATCAGCATCTACCCCAACATATGGACAGTAGAGTAAATGAATAAGAAAGAAAGATTATCACGTTGCCGAATCTAAAATACTCTTTCTGAGATTTAGTCAGTTTGTAACATAACTTTATATTCAGCAACATGAAAATCTATTCTCAAAATAACCCAATTTTTCACTTTTCCCTATAGGAACTAAGTTCATTGCTATGTTTCAGTATTTCATAAAACTTTATTTTAGTAGTACTGATTTATTCTTTAATTGTTGAATTTTTCATACAATAACATGGTTTTGCATTAATAGTTCCTATTGGTGCTATTAACTATACTTATCCCATACTAGCGACTTTGATAAAAATATAATTCTTTAAATAGAAACCAACATGGAGGCAGCCCTGCCTTTTCGATGAGAAAAATACACATTTCACGACAAACTTCTAATACCCTTTAAGTGTAGAAAAAATGATGTTCCCCAATCCCCCTTAGCAATAAGTAATCGAGCAGCATCGAGAAAAGGGCTCAAATACATGCATCGTGCCAGCATCGATGTAGTGTTTTGCTTTACTTTCCGCCATTATATTTTGCTTAGTCATCGCTGACAACGGTTCACAAATAATCAAGTTAGGGGCCACGGCAAGAATGTGACAAGCTGTACCCCATTTCAACCATTCAGTTGGCTGTGCCTGCGTCCCAGTGAATCCATTTAGCGCCCGCACGCCAATTACAATGACAATGAGTAATTATTTGTGCAAAGATCAGAGCTCGAGCCACGGAAAGGAATTTGGCCAAAAGGAATTTTAATGGCAGCTGCAGCTGTTGCACGTTTAAAAGGGGGGCGCCGCAAATTGCTGGCAAATTAATTTTAACTCAAATTTTTAATTTGAATGCATATAAAGTCTGAAGACCATTTCAATTAAACGTCCTGGCAAATTCATAGTAAACGCACCGCTTTTGTTTTGCAAATTTCATCTTCAACCATTTGGTAGGGCAAATTTTTCTGGGTGTTAAATTTCGTTTATTGTTCTATGAATACGAATATGCAAATGCACTGCCATTAACAATGGCGTGCATTAATTACATTTTCGCGGGAGGGTGGAGAATGAAAAATTGATGGGCGATTTGCAGGCATCATCTGTGCTGCCAACTTGTTTCGTTTAATTACCTAAAAAATTTAGCACATATGCACAAAACGAATGCCAACAATGGTCCAGACAGCAGCAGCCGCAACTGTGATAATAATAATGATGCCTTACAGGAACAATGGCCAAAAATTGGCAATGCAACGATATGGCAATAGAGCACGTTCGCAGGCATAGCTTTCCCCCTCTCCCGGCACCGCTGTACCACTGCACCATTGCTCGTTGATGGTCACTAATCCCGTTGACAATTTGGACATTAAGTGGGCGACGATGTCTGCGTGCGCGCTGACATTATATCAATTACTCAATATCAACCACCAAATGAAATTGAGCATTGAGCATTTGATGTAATAATTTGGCGCACTGACATTTCGGGCTCTAGATACAGGAGATTGCGATTGATGATGTGTTCGACAGATGTACGCAACAAATTGCCGTTGCGTACACCCAACGCAGTGCCACGCCTACGCAGTGAAGCACCCTAACATCAGGATATATTGTGCTGCATTAGCAGTTGTGATTTAATTTAGACATGCGCGAAAATTTTGACCGCAGGGGAAAAGTATTTTTATGTAGCTGCATTTGGAGATTTAATTCGGCGCGAGAAAGGTAAGAGATTAAGAACAAAATTAATTTTAAATAACTAAAATTTGTGCTCTTTTTTAAATATATATAAAAATTAAAGTATTAGTGTTACACTTTATTCGTGGGTTAATTTTATTATTATCATTTAATTTTAAAATTTAGTTAACGCACTCATTAATCTATTAAGTCAACGCCAAATAACAGAAGAATATTTTTCTTCCAGCCGCTTCGTTTTGTAATAAAATAAGTTTTTAATATATATATTTTTTTGTTTTTACTTTTTATTTGTGTGTTTATCTTTTATTATTCTTTTTTTATGCAGCGCTGTCTTTTTTGAAAAGGAGTTTTTCAGGCATTCCAAGAGGGGATTTGGAATTGGCCGCTGCTGTTTCGCATATATTTTGTTTAGACATGAGCGCATTTTTTAAATTTTTTTATGGTTTTTTACAAAAGTGTGAATGTGTCTGTTGTTATGTCTGTGTGCGTAAAAGGTACAAAATGTGCGCTGCATCGAAAATTGCTAAGCTCCTATATTTTTTTCTCTCTAAATATGCATACATAAACATGCATATATCTATATTGGCATACCTATGGTCTCTTTTAAGTCTCTTTTAATTTGTATATATTATTTTGCTGTAGATTTTTTTTTTTTTTTTGATTATTTTTTTTTTTTTTTTTTTTTTTTTTTTTTTTTTTTTTTTTTTTTTTTTACTTTTTGAATTTTTATAAATTTTTATATTAATATTTTCTGGCAATATTTGCTATGGGTTTTTATCTTATATTTGTACTGTGCTTAACTTGTTTTCAGCTATTAGTGCGATTTTGCGCACTATTCGCGAAAGATTAAGAGTAACTTTTTTTTGTATGCAATCGCTTGCGACGGAATCTTTCAAATGATAAGAATCGAAATTGTCAAGTGTCAAACGTAAAATTTAAAAGTGACAATCCAGTGCAAGCTACAAGCAACTACGATCGTTTAAAAATTGTACACTTTTGGGTGGCAGAGTGGTCGTGGTTTAGCAGCCTAACATTAGCGCACCACTAATATCAGCGTCTAATATCAAGTCTAAGCTAGTTGTGATGAAAGATATGGTGCTGAATTTTTTTTAGTTGGGAGGGATGACTGTATCCTTAATTTTCATTCTTTCTATAATTTTAGTTGTTTTTGAAATGAGATTTGAAATGGTCACAGGATATCGTCTATTTTTGTAGGGCACGCGTATTCTTTTTTTGCTTGGCCTCCTTCGCCAAATGATGCATCTGCTCCTCGACAATTGTCCCCATCTCGGATTGTTCCACTTTGTTGTGCATGTCACTCAAGAGCGCTGTCGTCGCCTTGTCCACCATATGCCTGGGTGATAGCTGAGCGCTATTCGACTTGGATGAAGTAGCACTTGGTTGTTTGTGGCCCGATTCGAAATCTGAATCCTCGGTTAGTGGCGCCATCTGTATGGTGGGACCATCGTAGCCCTCGAAGATGGAGTTTAGATTACGCGTCGATTCCAGCCGGCTGTACGAGGCCAAAAAGATGGCACGAATTCGATCAAATGTGTCCGGATCGTAGACCGAACGTGCCGTATTAGTCAGATCGAAAGGCTCCTCGATGCACAGCTCATTCCATTGGTGTATATCGTTCTTGACCGCTTTTGAGGCGCGACAGGTCTCCACTGGCAGCACGCCGCCGACCCGTATCGAAATCGCAAACTTCCCATACTCAAATATGCTGTAGTAGTGCAAAAAGCTGAGCAACAGCTCACCGAGCGTCTGATGGTTATCCGACAGATACGGGGTCATCACCTCGTGCATATCGACATAGCCGAAATCGGTGGGCTGCAGTAAGCAAAACTTCTCCGGATACAGTTTGTGCAAACAGGGCAACACCGGCGGATTAACGCCCGCCTGCAGAAAGTGTATGACCATCAGCATCAGGGAGTAACTGGATATGGTCATGTTCTTGGCATTGTTGATATTGTGATACTGCGCCCACTGTTTGATCGTGAGGGCGATGGGACGCAGGCGCCACTCCAGCTGCGAATAACAGTAGAGCAGATGCGTGTTTCGGATGCCCACCGAGTTGTTGAAATTGATGTCCACCTCGACTTTGTGGCGGCGATCCGTGAAGCGGAGGATGGGCACCCGCGCCTCAATCAGATTGAACTCCTGAAACTGTTCGGTGGCATTTAACATTTCGCGCATGATCTGCAAATGATAGACGGCCTCCATGCGGGGATCAATGTTGGGATTGGTGCAGGCCAGCATGCAAATGTCCATGTCGGAGCACTTGGAGCCAAAGTACGATATCGATGAGCCGACCAAATAGACGCCATAGCGCGGATAAACCGCCTGGGATGGCAGTGTGAACAGTTAACTGTTGTTAGATTAATTCAATAATAATAATACCCACCATGGTCACCTTGTAGATGAAGCGCCAGAGACGCATCTTGGTCTTGAAGATGTGCCGTGTTTGTTGTGCTTCGCGAAACTTTTGCCAAATCGCCAGTGTCAATGGATCCCACTTGGAGCGACTGGGCACCGAGTGGGGCGGACGCTTCATTTCCACCAGTTTGGCACGCGTGAGAAATCGATCAGCCGGCGTATAGCCAAAGAATTCGTGCCAGTAACGATTCTGCATGGTCAGCGGCTGATCATCGTCCTGTCCATCATCCTAGTTGGCGAACGGTGAACGTGAGTGCCCAACCGAAAAATCAATTGCCAATTGCCTACCTTAATAATATTACCCTTGGTAGAGATGGCCAAGACGGATGTGCTTGAGCGGGCCGAGGCATTACAGGACAGGGCCGATGCCTCCGAGCAGTTGTCCTCGTCAGCTTCAGTGCCCCTCAGCAGCTGCGGCTTCGGTTCCACCAGCATATCACCGCAACAATGCGACGAGCACTTAAATCCATTACGAATGCCAAGCGGACCCTTCCGCTCCGACTCCCGCAAGTGGTGCATATCCCCAAAGGGTATTAGATTTGGTCCCTTCAAATCGGGCATCTGGGCGCTGGTGGCCAGCGCCAGGCAGCTAATTGTGATCTTGCGCACCATCGACTCCAGCGAGGCGTCGCTCTGTTCGCTCTCGGTGCTCTCGCTCGAGCTGGGCGTCAGGCTGACATACGACTGGCTGTCGCAGTCGCCGCAATTGGCCCGATTCTGTTGGATAGAGTTGCCGCCCTGCGGATCGGCCTCCGGGGAGAATTCAACACTTGCCGCCGCAGAATATTCGATTGGAGTGCGTTGTTGCTGCTGCAGCTGCTGCTGCTGCTGCTGCTGCTCAAAATCAGATTCATGATGATGATCGCCATCGGAGGTGCCGCTGCTGGCAGCTGCTATCATCGGCATATCCTGCTCCTCCAGCTCAATCTGCGCGTCCGGATAGTGGGCAATGGCCACCGAATAGCCGGGGTGCTCCAAGTGCCGCGATTGATACGAACGCGAATGCTGACGCTGCATCTCCGCAAACTTGGGCATGCGTCGCAGCGGCGGCTGATAATTGCCCGCCGGCTGTTGGCCACGCTGCTGGCCCATCAGTTCCATGCCCAAGTTGGCGGCCATGTAGCGCGCCCGATTACGATAGCTGCGCTGCTGATGATTGTACGAGGCGATCGACACACTGGACGGCGTCTCTATGCGCTGTTCGAACTGTGTCTTCGACGAGGACGGCGACAAGGAGTCCGAGGAGTGCGGACTGCGCGCGGTGATCATTTGACTCTTCGAGCGCTTTAGATGCCGGCCCGTCGTGGCGTGATAACTGCTGCTGGCGTGATAGCCGCCGCGGCGCCCCAAACTGCCCGGCTCCATTGCGCTCCCATTGTGTCCGTTGTGCAGCGGAACGGCCGAGTGCGGCGGCGGCTGCTGCTGCGAGCCGCGCTGCAAACCGGCCCGCGGATCGAACGGATGTCGGATGCGGGTCCCAGGCGCGCCCATCGTTATATTGCCGTTGCTATTGTAGAACGTCTTCGATTCGCGCGCAAACGGCAACGGACCGTTGGCATGGCCCCGCGGTCCGAAGCGTTCGCGTGCCGGCGGCGCTGTTGGCCGGCCAAAGCGATCCATCGGCGGATAGCCATTGTTATAGCCATCCTGTGCCGCCGCCGCCGCCGCCGCCGCTGCTGCTGCCGCCGCCGCCGCCTCCTGTTGTTGCTGCTGTTGCTGTTGCTGCTGCTGCGGATCCGCATTAGCCGCCTGCTGTTCGGCGACCGCCGAAATGTTCGGCGAGACATGACGATAGCCGCCGCGTGGGATCGACGTCTGATTGTAATAGCCCGGAAACATGAATCGCTGTGCGCCGTACGGATGCTGATCGAAGCCCAGTGGCATCATGGGTATACCATACTGCGAGGCATAGCCCTGGTTATACGGATAGTTGCGATCGAACTGCCACACGGCATTCTCCGCGTGCCACAGACGCCGTTGCGGACCAGTGTAGCCCGGACAGATGAACTGCGGCGGCGATAGATTTGCATTGCCGGATGCTGGCGTTGCGGCCGCTGCTGCCGCTGCTGCCGCTGCAGCGGCTGCGGCCGCGGCAGCCGCCGCTGCTGCGGCGGCACCAAAGCCCGTGCTCGGCGAATTCGTGCCGGAGCGCGGAACCATCGGCACCGCGGGCAACATGGGCGGCTGTGTGGGGGGCGGTGGCGGTGAGGTGCGCAGCGTCTGTGGCGTTATCGATGTGGGCGTGGGTATATCAAGTGTGACACCGGCCATATGGCTGCCAATGCTGTAGAGGAAGCCCATCGAATATTTGTAGCCGCCGGGCGGACGTGGGTACGTTTGTGTAACAGTTTTGTGCATCTTCTTCTTTCGTCGAGCGCCGGGCAGCGGAAACTCGTTTGGGTCCAGGTAATCCGATTGAAACTCTGAGCCAGCTTCTGATTCCGTTTCAGCACTCAATGCCACCTGCTGCTCCTGCTCCTGTTCTGGCTGCTGTCGGTATTTGAGTGTTTCATTAGTTGGCAATGCTTGGCTTGAACTTACGCTTGTGCTGACCTCGATTTCTGCACAGGTTACGGTCGTAGATTGCTCCACAAACTGTGGCAAGGTGTCAAGCAACATTGATGATTTTGTTTTGGCCGCCGCCGCGGCTGCTGCTGCTGCCGCTGCTGCCGCCGCCGCCGCTGCAGCGTTTGTTGCTGCTGTTGTTGTTGCTGATGTTGCAGTTGTCGTTGTCGAAGACGTTGCTGTTGTGGTCGCTGGCGGCGCTGTTGTGCACGTGCTGGTTGCACTTGTCGCCGCTGCCAGCGCAGTTGACATTGCTACCAGTGCGGCGCAATTACAAATTAAACGACATATAGTTCAATGTTCACGTAATTACAGGATTTTCTAAAAATCCTATAGAATCTAATGCGCGGGCGTGTGTTTAACCAAATTGCTCTAGACTTGTGTGTTCTTTATGTGCCTCAAAATTAGCATATATTTGACAGCAAACTACACGCCTTTCCAGCAGTCCCAACGCTTTTTCGACCTGTCACTGCGACTATGTTATTCGAGAGTGTGTGTGTGTGTTTGTTTTTTTTTTTCAAAAATCTCTATAAAAACAAGGGCGTTACCGACTGCGTTATACTCGTTCACGGTCTTAACTATTATTATTTTGGAAAATTTCGGTTTTAAAAAATTTTTAACTTGCAAAACTTGCATTTTTACTTGCAAAATTTGCCTCACGCGATTCGTGGGGGCGGGGCGGCTGGGGGCGTTCTAGTAAGCGTGGCCGGGATATCAAGGTCGCAATTTTTGGGGGAGATCATCAGCTATCTTCATACCAAATTTGGTAACTCTAGCTTTAAAATTGTGGACTTTATCGATTAGCGATTTTAGGTGTTATCGGTTTGCCACGCCCCCAGTGGGCGCAGCCCAAAATCCATAACACATTATCTGACGCGTGTACACACGAGTGTATATCCAAAATTAGCGGTGAAAAAAATTGCGTTCATACGGACAGACAGACAGACGGACTGACGGACAGCAAGACGAACATTGCACAAAACTAATATACTCTTTTCACTTCGTGAACGAGTATAAAAATTAATTTTAAAATTGTATATATAGATCCTCAAGCCGAGTGCTTTAGCTTTGCCCTCACAAAAATCATTGTCGGCGCATTGTTTTTACCGCGTTTCACATTTATCCGTTCGCTTCTATTTCAAGCCTCATTCGCCAATGTTTATTTATGAACAGTCTTTCTTTTGCACAATTTCACAAAATTTGTATACTATTACATAACCGTATAAACTCAATTGTCATCCGGATGACAACTGCCAATTGCAGGGTGTTGCAAAACAGTGTTGGTAATTCGAGAGAACAGGGCATTAGTCAACTGGAGCAATTCAATTGATACAGTCTCATTATAGCTACTATTATTATAGATAGTTTGCTTATCATTTCGATTTATTATTATTTAAATAGTGTTTGGTTTCGCATTAAAGTCATAAATAAACTTTAGCTCTGGAAAAGATTATTCTTTTGTGTGTATTAAAAACAATAAATTATGCAGTCAAGAAATATAATTATTAATAATAACGTAGTTATTATCTTAGTTTTAAATGACACTTGCTACTACAATCTTTGAAGTCTTTAAAACAAAAATATAATTTTAATCCAATATCTGAGTAACCAGAAAAAGACCTCGACAAATTAAGAGCCAAGATGAAATCTCGCTTTAATATAAACTGGTTTGTCACAATTTTAATGTTGTATAACTATAAAAAAAATACATAAGAAATAACGGCGCACACATCATATGCTTTTCTGCACATGTGTGTCACTCTATTGATAATAAAATTCGTTACTTAAAACAGTTAGAAGAAATATCTCGACTATGCACAGCTCATACTTATATATATTTACATGCCTACACTCTATATATTCCCTTCGCTTTGGACAGACACATTGCAAAGCTGTCATATAAACTTAAGCATCACTTGAGCCAAATTCTTTGACGCATCGACAACAAAAGACGCACAAAGTACGCTTACAATAACAACAGCAAAAAGCTGACACAATTTGCGGCAAGGATGATGATAAAATGCGAACAAATCTACGTCAGACACTCAACATAGTTCCATTTTCAGCTGGCTGGTTGCTGGTGACATAAAAGAGCCAGCGCCAGCACCCGGTTCTTTGTCCCTGCCCCCCATGCCGGCTTCATCCAACAAATTCCATTTACAATTTGATTTGCTTATGTAAATTATGAAAATTGCCCGCAGAGAGTAACCGCAAGTAAGATTCGATTTGGCGGCTTAACAAAATGCAGCCAACAAAATGAAACCCAAAAAAAAAGAACAGCCAAAAACGCTGAATAAAAATTGTTCATTGCTTTTTGGCTGTAATTTGAAACAAATCAAATTTATTGCCCAGACGCACAGGCGCCGCCATTGGCAATTTTCAGTTGCGGATGCGGCCAGATGCGCTGAGCATATGAAATGAGCATTCGGAGTGAGCGATAAGCAGGCTAGTCGCCTGGTTGATAGGTAGATGGAACCACGAATACAAATATATATACGTATACAGTTACGGGGCGCACATATTCTAATTAGATTTATAATGCAACAAAAACGTTATGCTGCGCCAAGAGATTTTCAAATTTCAAATTTTTTGAATTATGCTCAAAATGAACAGATGACGCACAACCACACACACATAGAGTTAAAGGGGTGGCTGGGCTTGGCTTTGGCAATACCAGGACCAAAACCCGGATTTGGGCTGCAGATAAGCCAGTTAGGAGGTAGGTAACCAAAAATCTGAGTCATAGTCATGGCATATTAGTGGTTTTTGGTTTTTTGTACCCATTAAAAATAGTTAAGCAAGGGTGTAATGATTTACTGCATCTCCGACTTTAAAATAGATATAAGCAAACCAGATGTGAGAAATTCATTATTATTTTTTTTTTTACTTAAGACGACTGAATTTGTACAAACTTGAAATTTTAAAAGAAATAAACTGGACAGTTGTAATATATCTTTTACATATCTAGCTCTTGATTTTGTAGATATTTTTAGAATGTCTTGGAGATGACTTGAAATTGAGTAATATTAATAATTAGTGTATTCCCCCAAAACTGCTTTGCGCTTTGCCACTCACTTTTTAAGTCCTAGAAATATCAAAAGTGATTCATTAATTTTCCATGAGTAAAAAAGAAGCACAAAACATTAAAAAACGCACGGATAGCAAAGTAGTTCGAATTGTATATTAAGTAGCTTCCAGGATATTTCAAAGTCAGGCACTTTCTCTTGTTAGATTTGGTTTTGGTCCCATCGGCCCCTCGTTCCAAGCGGGCTGCAATGCGTGACGCGTGTTTCAGATTTTCGATTTAACACACACATTTTTTTTCTCTACTGTGTGAGTCATTGGTAAACTAAAAATTAGCCAGGATACAAAAAAATGAAACGAAAATAAAGAAGAAAAGTCTCATATTACATGCAAGCAATTTGGCAAATAAACTGTCAGCAACTGACTGCAGGAGTTTCGGGGCTAAAGAAGATGCCATTGGTTTTAGCAATCGGCCTTATCGATTGAGCACTGAATAATTCACAGTGGAAAATGGCAAAATATGTGCAGCTTGCCAGGGCAGAGCAGGGCAGAGCGGGGCGGGGCAGACAGTGCCAAGCCAGGACAGGCGATTCCCCAGGGCACGCACAATAATAATCAGCAAAGGGGCCAACATCAGCAGCACAACCAACACCACACCACCACCGTTAGCAACACCACCAGGTCTGCGTGGGCCACAGGGTTGCTTCAGTCCAGTCGAGACTACATACTCTATATACGATACATATATCTATCAGAACAGCCCAGAAGACTCTTTTTAAGGGTGAGGCGAAAGCAAAATCGAGGCAGCTGAGTTTTATTTGAAGGCGCATTTTGAGCCAAGTTTTAGATTTCGTTACGCAACAGAAATAATGTGTGACGACAGGTAATTAGATTAAGCTAATTTTGCTTTTATTAGCAATCAGGCTCTTCACGTTACGCTTGGCGCATTTTGGTTAATAATTTTATTAGCTCAAGACTCCCTCCCTCCCCCCCTGCGTCCTTTCCACCCTCGGTAAAATATTGCTCGTTTCGCAGTTAGCGCCAACTGCATGTCAAAACTGACATTCAGTGTTGCATGCGGCTGTCAAAGTGGCTGACAGGCAACGTATATTTGCCGCAATGCAACACTGGCCAGCAGAGTGCTGGCAGCTGAGTGTGTGTGCGTCAGGCTATTTGTTTGCCAGTGTATATGCTATGTGTGCGAAAAATCAAATAATTAATAATTCATACGACACGATTGACAGTGCGCACAGCTGAACCAGAACTCTTTCTCCGACTTTTTTCTCGCTGTTTGCTGTTTATTTTTATTTTATTTATCTTTTCTGTTTTCCTTCTTTTTTTTTGCAAGCCGCCTCATAAATTTACAATTACAGATGCGAATGCGATGGGGAGAGGGGGTAGACGACTGTCGTTGCGCCTTTTGCGCTTTGTTTTTTTTTTTAATTTAATAAATTAATAAAACAGCAACGTGACAACACTGGCAACGCGGCCATCGCGTTGCCATCAAAGTGGCAAAGTGTTGCCATTTGCATTTTTAATGCACTCGCTGCGTCGCGTAAAAATAATTATCAACTGAATTGATGATGAGTCCGCCAATGGAAGCGGGAAACTGGCTTGGGCAGATGGAAAACGGAATGCCTGAGAGACTCGGCGAAATGTTGGGCACGTGTGTGCCCGTGTCAACACGGCCGCAGCCACGCCTCCCTTGCGGGTGTGTTCCCAACAAAATTAAAAAAAAAACTTTTTCCCAAATTCAATTTCACAATTTTGCGTGTCAACTTTGCTGACTTTTAAATGAAAACTGTTGAGACACAAAAATGTGTTTATTTATTTTTTTTTTTTTCAATTAGTTAAGCGCAAGCAAATTTTCTACTTTTACTGTAATTTTCACTTTCAATTCGCGTTAATTGCATCGAGTGAATTAAAAAAAAAAAAAAGGATATAAACAAATGGGGAAAAACGAAAAGAACTTTAGCCCGACAATTTATAAGTGCGGCAAAAATTTTACTTTTCCTTTTTAGCACACTTTGCCACAATGGGCGGCGGCGTGCCAGGCACTTCCTGGCCGGAAGAGGGGTCATAGCTGCACCTGGGCCTTGCCTGCCGCACCTGGCCGTAGTTAACCCCAATTATGCGCACAAAGCCCAAACAGTGGAGACCGAAGAGACAGTCGAGACAGACACTCGACACAACTAGCGGCGACTGCAACAACAACGTGCGGTAGTTGAAATATTTAAGCAGCACCGTGCAAGGAAAATACCAGGGAAAAATGCTATAAAAAGTTGCGAGCGAAAAAGTAAGTAAGATGAAATGCGGCCGCAGGCATTAAAATAATAAGGATAAGGAAGCGCTTGTTAACCACGAAACCGCTCAAAAATGAATGAAAGCCAGTTGGAGTCGGAATCGGAATCGGAGTTGGAGTCGGAGTTGAAGCCATGGCCGTCGTAAGCATTGTCGGTAGCCGGAGTCAGTCAGTGTGCCGCTGACGGCGTTGCCGGACCGGACCGCCTGTGCCGCGTGTTCATTATGCGTTTCCTGTTTGCATAAGCCCAGCCCAGCTCAGCTCCTGTACCCGAGGATTCGCTAGTTGTAATTGTTCAGCTGCTTGTTGTTACTGCAGCAAAAAATGAGAACAAGAAAAACCAGCCAAGTCCCATTGTGCAGAGCGTTAAATTTTGGAAAGTTTGCCTGGCCGATGCCCAGCGGGCTATTGACAGAATCTGAGCTGAACTGAGCTAGGCGAGGCAAAAGTGAAATTGCCAAGACGAGCGTAAAAATAGCAAGAATTTTAATTATGCAACGCAAATAGCAAGTGGCGAGTGGCAAGTAGCGAATAGCGCGTTGCAGTGTGCTACCTGCGTCAGCTGCCAAAACGTTTGCCAACACTGGCACACAGGCCAATCGCATAATTATAATTTCAGCGGTTAGAGTCTGGCAAATTTTCCATATGAATGAATTTCGCACAATTAACCGTAGGCAGGCAGCCCTGTAGTCAGGGGTGGCCCCGAGTCCCATGTCAGCACATGATGAAAACAACGCAACGCCCAACCTTCCATTCACAATTAAGCTAAAAATACACCACAGACATACAGACGTCGTTGTGTTGTGCGTAAAGCAACAAGAAAATTTATTGTCAAGTGCAGTCACAACGGCTTAAGATATATAAAAGCCGGGGCGCCTAGGTGTGCACCACAACAACAACAGCAACGAGAACTACAATAACAGCGTGACGAAGTCTTTTGGTGGGACTGGGAATCACACTGTCGCTCATGATGCGACTGGCAGCCTGTGACGGAAAGCGCACACCAACAACAATAACAACAACAGTGAAAAAATCAACAACACAATCTTAATGAAGGCAATAATTCAAACAAAATGCAAAATTCCCTTAACAAACTGTAGGAAGTCAGCCAAGACGAGTCAGTCAGTCACTCAGTCACTCATTCACTCACTCACACACTCACTCAACACACACACACACACACACATTGAGCTCTCTTTCGGCTCATTCATTTCATTTTTCAGTCAGACCTCCGACACAACATTGAGAAATTGCCGCCTAGTGTTGCTGTTGTTGTTGCTGCTGCTGTTGTAACACGCTGACAAACATTCCTTGTTGAAATTAAATTTTTACAAAATCAAATAAAATTCAGTGCGTGCCGAGTGGCAGCATCAACAAAACAATGTTCGCTGTGTGGCAACTCCCTCAGCGTGTTTCATATTAATTAGTTTGTATTTTTGGCACACGATATAACAGAAAATTGTTTAACATTTGCCCTGTAGCACATTAAGTGGCCACATTTGTCAATTTGCGTTTTGTGCCGGGTCAACTTTTTTGGGAGGGGGAGGCCCCCTCATACAAATGGGCCTCGAAACCCCGACGGCCAATGCCGATCCCGCTCTGTAGTTAATGGCTGCACATTTGCCTAAATAATGAGCCACCGGTGTATTGCCTTGAATTCGATTTGGCTTGATTAAAAATATATTTCATTGTGAAGCGCTCTCTGAGTGGGGGCTCGGGTCTGTGTTAGCCGGACAGAAGAGCGATTGCAGCGGCAGCTGAGAAGCTAATCAGCAAAATGTGGCACAGTTGAGGGGGCAAAACTATATTGATTAGCAAAACGACAAACGGAATAAGTGGAAGATTTTCGTGTTTTCGACTCCGCTATACTCAGTTTGTAGCCAAATTATTTTGTATATATATTTTTTTTTGGCATGATTTATTAAAGAATTTTACACTGATCCAATAAGTCAAGAGTTACTTTCGAAGGCGAAAATGAACAAAATATATATTTTATATTGAGAATTTATGTATATTCTCGAAATAAATTACACAAAACTAATATACTTTAAGACTCTATAGAAATAGAGTATTTTCAGCATCAACAGATCATCATCATCAGCATCAACAGATTATCAAGCATTTTATTGCATTATAAATTTAAATTTCAGAATTTTTTGCATTAAATGTGAAAATTTAAAGAACACAAAATATTTCCAAGAAATTTTCGCTATTTTTTTCCATTGTCCATTGGCTTTCAATTGTTAAGCAGCTTACAAAACATTGGGTAAAAACTCTTTTAAATGCACCGAACTAAACCAGAAAAGCGAAAAGACAGATACAGATATATATGTATATATAGACAGAGAGAGGGAGAGAGAGACGGACAGAGAGACAGTGGAACGGACTACAATAGCGCTGCCATTAAGCTACTCATAACCTAAATATTCGTGCACAGCCAAAGCAAATACTAAGGGCACTGCAGGGAGTGTGGGGTGGGGGATCGGGCGTTGGGACTTGCAGCAGGCGGCACTTATGTCAAATGCGTTTGCGATTTGTGTCAATAAACGTTGCAGCAGATGCGGCAAACAGCAGCAAAAGAAAGAAATTTCTATTATCTGTGCAAAGTGTGCGCGAAATTGAAAATTGCACCCCTCCCCCACCCCAAGCACTTCGCCCAGCCCGCCACAACTAGTAGTTGTCCTTGTCCTCTAGCTCTAAATTTTCATAGCGCTTGCCAGTTGATAAACTCTAATATGACATTGTCGAGCAGCAGCAGCCCGTGCGCCTTGGCTTATGCAAGCATTTTGTAAAATTGCATTTAAGTTGCTTTTGCCGCTGATGCAGCGCATTATTGCGCATCTAGCTGGAGCAGGGGCCGGGGGGAGATAAGGGACTGCGCGTTAGCTGCAGAGATATCTACAAATATGTGTGTGTTTGTTATATAGACATGGCAACAAGTTTACCAACACATTGCGGTTACGCGAAAAAGTCAATTACCATTTTAACTGAGCGCCGGCTGCTGCACTCGGCCCGCTCCCTCCACCCCCTCCTATTGCTGTTAGCGCAACTCCGCCCAGGCGATCATCGCGTACGAACAGTCAATCAGTTGGTAATCGATTTTGTCTGGCTGGTTTGGGGTTTGGTTTTCTGGTTCTGGGTTCTGGGTTCTGCATTCTGTTGCTTGAGGTTAACAAATATGGCAAATGCTTTTTACGCACAATTTTCCTTTGGTAAGCAGCGCGATTGCCAAATGGAATGTAAATATTTATTTTTATTTACCAAGCCAAAGCCGCATGCCTGGGTAGAAATTTGTTTGCAACTTTGCTCGACATAATTAGACGTCTGTGTCTGTGTGTGTATGTGTGCGTGTGTGTGAGTGCATGATAGTCATACTCGAAATGCGAATAGATTTGCAATATTTGCGCATGCAAATTGCCTTAAGCCACAGACTTGGCTTATGCTCGTTGATTTCATTTAGCCAACAAGGGGCATGGCCAGGGCCTTGGCGGTGTTAAGGGCGTTAACCCTCTAAGTATTCATAATTGAATTTTCATGTTTTCAGCATTTATGTTGCTTGAGTAGTTTTTTCGAAATACAAGAATATTTAAAAGTTCAACACGCAAATGTTTTCTATGTATATAAATATTTTTTCCTCGTTTGTTGCGCCTGTTTTAATAACATAATTGAAAAATGACTGCGGACAGCCAGCAAGGAGTGCAGCCGCACAAGCTGTGTGTCCTGTTGCCCCGGCTTGGCTCTGATTACAGCCGCCGCCGTTGAGGGGTTGCTTGATCGCGTGCAACGCGTTATTAACATGCGTTTGTCCTTTTAATGGTGCCCCGTTAAGCAGTAGCGGCAACGATAACAAGGCCTGCATTATTACCGTAAATCAATAAGCAACAACGTAAACACCCAGAAACACACTCGCGCCTAGCCTGTTAATTAACTGCAATTTCCTCAACGAATGGCCAGCGTTTCGCACAGTATTCAATGTCTTTATTCGCTGCTTCTCTGTCATTCGCTACCTCTCACTCCCTCTCCCTCTCCCTACCGGAGTGTCTAGCACTTTGTTCTCTCCCATCTGGCCTTTGAGTAATGAGCATTCCGCGCTCTGGCACAAAATTGAAACTATTTTACATAGCATTGGAAGCATTTTAATTTGAATTTCTTTGCAAGTGATCAGCGCTGGAGTTGAACGGTGAGGGAGAGAGCAGTTGGGAGGTTAGGGGGGAGTTGGCAGCCAAAGGCAACCCACAGTGGACTAATGGCGTCCATAGTTCCTGGCAACATTAAGGATAATTGTTGTAGTTAGCATGTACTTTTGCATTTATAATGTGCCTCATTTATTTCCACTTCTTCCTCTCGCTGCGTTCTTTTGAAATACTTTTTTGCATATCCTGGGCCCTAACGATAAAAAATTATAAAAATGCTGATTATGCATTTTATTGCTTTCAGCTGTGGTGTTGATTGCGGCTGATTGCTCTATGGAGGGGTAAGCAGGGGCATATCAAAATGAATGATCAAGTAAGCTTTAAAACTTTCGCAGCTATCTGCGAAATGTAACATGAATAGACATTAGATAGCCCTGGGGGGAATGCTCATTTATTATGCATTTTTTATGCAAAAATATTTATAATTGCTGACTTGACTTGACAACAGCCTGCAACAAAAATTCTTAGCTTAAAAGAGAAAACCAAAACTTAACGAAAGTCTTAGTAGCGCGAATCAAAATCATAATTCAATAGGGTAAGGGCAATCCTTTAACAATTATAGTTACATCTGATCTAATCTCCCAAACGCTGAAATAATTATACTATTATTAAAAGGTTTATTAATTCAGATATTAAACTTTTTTTTTGTTAAGAATATATTAATTTTAATTTAATTGTTAAATAACTGTTTAAGCTCTTTTTTGCCCACTTTGTCACTTGCCCACTTTGGGCACACAATTCGCTAAACGAGAAACGCCTTTTAAAAAATAACGATATATTTGATTTTAGAAATATATTGCACATTCTCTATACGTCAGCAATGATATTTAATCTTTGACACCTCAAAGAAACTATTCGGTTCTGTTAATATGAATAGTAACAGTTTTTAAATCTAAAATATCAATACATCTATGCATCATTGTCTTCTGATTCATTTATTATCGTTTTGTTTGGTAAATAGATAAATAAATATCGTAAAATATTCGTTGAGTGTTAGCCAGTTCTAATATCATATATCAAATCGCCCCTTTTCAGGCTACATTCAACTCAACTACTTGAGTGCTCTACAAATTTACAAAGTACTGTGTGCAAGTGTATTAGTTAATTGTGGCATTCAACTATCTCTGCCTGTCCACTAATTGGCAGCCAATGAACACTTGCAGGCGCACATTTATTAGCCACAACCCGATCCGTTTGCTACATATCATAATTTCAATAGTCGAGAGGCAATTGCAACACAGAGTCGAATTCAGTGGCCAGGGGCAAGGGGCAGGAGCAGACAGACAGACAAACAAAATTGACGTGCCGACACGTACACCAGAGACGGGAGCTAACCAACTGCTTCCTCTTTCCCATTCCCCACGCATTGCATTTCAGCTAAACGAAAAGGCTGACAGACAAACAGCAACAAATTGTTGGCCACTGCCAAAATGATAGACACAATTCAGAGGGAAAACGGAAAGGGCTGCGCCGGGCAACTGGTGGTGAATGTTTTGTGTTAAAAATTGCATAAATAAATCATGTTCTAATATTGCACTTGGCCTTGCAGACAATCTGTCAAAATGTAGCGCACTCATGAACTCCCTGCCTGGTTAAGGGCAAAGGGGCTTATTGCAATTGGCAACCGGGGCCAGTCCACGGCCAGGACCAGGCAACATGGCGTGAATGAGCGCGCACAAAATGGCGCTAAAGGCCGTTACAAAACACCAAAACGGGCTAACAAACAATGGGCTCGAAAAACCAATCGATGCGCGGGCATAGATAGCAGCGTCATCTAAGACCGGCCGGACCGTTGTCCGGACAGCGGCCGTGTACTGCTGTTGCAGTATTGTCCATCAGCAGACCCACCGCAGCCTGCACTTGACAATGCGCCATGGCTGAATGTGAAGTGGGTTCGCAGTTCGTCTATGCTGGCTCTTTCTCTCTCTCTCCTTTGGACACACTGAATCGCCTGTCTGTTTTGGCGCTTAATTCGTCACTAAATGAGATTTTTGGCTGTCTTTTTTTTTTCCATCCTCTCTGTAGAAACGTGGCTGCTGTTGCCCGGCATTGTTTGAAATTGGTATTTTTGGAAGTTGGTGCTGCGGCTTTGGCCGGGGCAGTTGCAGCCACTTTGCAATAACACAGCGTGAAATTGCAACGGCAAATCGAATCAGTCCGCACGGGAAATTCGATTTTTTGTGTTTTGCGCTGCCTTTTGCGGGCAATCAGACAGCAACAAATGCCTCGAACCTCGCCCCTAGACGACAGGAGAAACTGATAGAGACAGAGAGAAAGAGAGAGTGTGCGAAACAGGATGCAATGCAATTTAGCACGCGCCAGTTTTTCAACCAAAAACTGCTGCTAAAATCGACACACACTCGACAGAATAAAAAACAAAAAGTTCGAGGAAAATTAAGGATAACAGCGACGTGCTGATCGCCCAGTTGCCAAGTGGAGCACCAATGCTCCAAAGCATCCTGGCATTCAGCACTCTGTCAGCCAGTCAGTCAGTTGTTCGGTTGTCCATCCATCCACAACAACAACAACTACAACTCGACTTTTGCCAGCTCGCATAATGAAATGAAATTACAAAATGTATTGCAGCGCACGAGTGTTGAACGCTTTGTAGCACTTTTGCATAGTCGAATGGCACACCCAAAGCTACCGATTGCCGCCCCCTGTTGTTCAGCAAATTGCTTATTTATTGTTTAATAGTGTGATTGCTAACAGCATTTGAAATTCTGTAGTTACCAACAGCAGCAGCCAATTCGGCTTCCATTGTTCTCACATTGAATTTTCTGATTGAAAACAGGTGAAAACTGTGCGAATTTCCATCGAACTCTTGTTGGTTGCCTAGGAGTGAACAAATAATAGCACATACTGTGTGCGGTTTGGTTTTTGGTTTTTTGAATGAGTTCTTAATTTTTGACTGGCTATTTATACCCAACACGAAATATCTAGTTATGTTGCGAATTAAGTTGCAAATGACACATAAGGATAATTGCATTTTCCGGGCAGTATTTCACTGTTGCAATTCCAATAAAATTTTTTAGAATAGAATACGATACAGAAATACATTAGGCTTTATGATGCAGGTTATTTCTCATATTTAAACTCAAACACAAAAAAAAAACATAATAATAGCAACATACAGTTTGTAGTTTAACTATTTTATGCACGTTTTATATTCACTACGATTTCAGAAATCAGAATTTCAGAACTTTATCAAATATATTTTGTTCATATTTTGACCTCCTCTATGCATTTGTATTAAAAATGTATTTTATATATTTTTTCTGTATATTTTTCTTAGAGGGAACTGTTATTGGGCTCCTTATTTTGCATAACATTTCCCAGTCTACTGACAAGCTTTCAAACTGATTTGCATAGCGATTTTCAGTGAATTATAATAATGACAATGCAATCGGAAATACAATGAAAACCGTTTAGATCATCAGTCGCAAGTGTCCCACGCTCTGTCTCACTCTCACTCTCCTTCTCTCTCCATCTCTCAATCTTTCGGCGTCTTTATGGACATCCAACTTTGGTTACTGTTGCTGACAACATCGCACATTGTGAACCGTGCGACATCCATTGGCGTCCATCAGTCGGAGACTTGCCAATCAAACAAAAGTCACGGGTGGAGACAACTGCTGCGGCAGCAACTGCATAACGATATGCAAAATATGCAACAGCTGCCAACTGCTGCAGCTCCTGTGGCAGCCTCCTTGTTGTAGCGACTGCTGCCTGTCGCTTTGCGCCCAATTACGCCTTCAAATTGAGTGATAAATGTCTTGAAGATGGCACATAAATAAGCTTGAGTTAAATTTATTACACAACCCACACAAAGACTTCATAAAAATGCAAACTAAATGAACTATTAAGAGGCGGCGGCAAACATGAGAAACAAATAAGAAACCAAAACCAATAAACAAACCCCCCAACCCTCAAAAAGAAAAAAAAAAAACTAAAGCAAAGAAATTCAAGACCAGACAATTGAATTGCATTGCAGAAAAAAGCAAGAAACCCAAAATAAATAAATGAAAAGACAACAAACAAGTTACGAATGCAACGGACAAGGAAGGAGTGGGGGCGTGGCATGGTGTGGCGGGGCAAACGTGAAAGACAGCAGCAGCGCCGTGTGAGAAAATATGCAAATAAATGCGCAAATAAAATGTGCAATCAACTGGAGATGGCGCACTAAGATCTTGGCAACTGGGAACTCGCAACTCGCAACTTGCAACTTGCAACTGTGGCAGCTCGTTTCCCCCCAGCGAAAGGCAAAGTGTGAATGTTGCGCATGCGCAGCAGCCGCGTGGAGAACACTGCGCATCAATTAGGCCGCCAGGCGGCCAGAAACAGCAGCACGAATTGCCCAGAGAGCGTATAGAGATAAGCAATGCCAGAACACGAAGGCAGGAGCCACACACACACACACTCACACTCACACACTTAAATGAATAAAACGTTTAGATAAACAAATACAGAAGAATGCTGAAATGCTGTTAAAAGCTACAAAATGAAGTGGCCGTTGGCGGCTTTAGAATTGAGAATTGGGTAAACGGGCAAATGGGCGAATGGGCATTGGGCATTGGGAGAATGCGAAATGGTTATACGGATTTGTATTGGACCTGGCTGGCTGGCTGGGCAACAAATTCAATGAACATGCGCGCTCACAGTTGAAGAGCAAACAAATTTATTACGCGCCGTTTGAACAGCGCATAAATTTAAGCAGTGCCCAACAGCAGCAGCAACAGTCGCAGCAGCAATCCCAGTCGCAGCAGCAGACGCAGTCATGCGGTCCAAGATTAACATACTTGGCCATAACGACAGACCGTTGGCCGCGAGTTTTGTTAGCTCGCGGTGCCAACACTCTTCCACTGGGTCCAATCGATCGACGGGGCTTGCGTGCGTGATTTAAAAACAGCGCCACATTTGGCGAACATTTACGTGGACTTGTCTCAAAAAACTACGTAAAACGATTTAAAGCTGAACACGAGCAATTTGTGGATAGGCTGGAGTCGAAAGAAGAAGAAAACCAACAACAACAAAATAATACAACCCGGTAACGAGTCAGACTCTGGTCGGCATTGCCCACCCGCTGGCTGTGCCACAATGTGGCAGCGTCTGCCGCGCTGCTGTGTCACATTTCTCATTTGGAAATTTATGCGCACATTCAATTGATTGTTGGATATTTTTTGATTTTTGTTTTTTTTCGACTCAACATTATGTAATTCAATATGTTTTAACGTCTAATTTCGTATGCCGTGAAATTAATATACTAGAAGCGAGTATGGAAATCAGCTTTTTGAATTTTTCCAGTTCCAATGAACTGTCCACAATGCCATTTACAGCTTTGTATCATACTCGCTTAGCTGCGGGACCTCACACTTATTAAAAACATGCAGCGCTGTGACATTTCGATTTATTTTTATTGATTCTCAAGAGCAGAGCAGAGCAAAGCGTGGCTGGGCTGAGACGATGTGAGGTGAGGTGAGGCGACGCGACTCTCTGAAATGCAAGTCAGGCGCCGCTGGCACGCAAGTGATCATCACACCTTGATAAGGTACCGGGGACCCGAGTGCCCATGCCCCAAAACGTATCGAATTTTATTGAAATGCAGCGCTGCATGTGTGGTGTGCGTGTGTGTGCCTTATCTGAGTGTTGGCTGTGCATTTGTTACTTTTATGCTTGATTTATTGACTTTATTTTATGGTCGCTTGATTGGACACTAAATGAGTTTTTAAACTGCATACGAAGCGGGGCGGGCCTTATCAATTTTTGTTTCCCTTTATTGTTATTGTTGCTGCTGTCCAAAGTGAAGTTTTGTTCGGCCTGTTGCAGTTGCAGTTGTATTTGAAGCCACTTACTTTTACATTTAACCCACGTCAGACAAAACGTTTCGATTTTATTGCGGATATGAACTTATTCTTGGTTCTTCTTTGCTTGCAACTTACCTGAAATGAGAAGAAGGATAGAGAAGAAATGTTAATTAAATTGTTTTTCTTTAAGGTTCCTTGATTTTAAGCAAAAGCTTTTTATTTAAATTTAATTTAATGCTTTAATGCGGACAGGCAGTTCAGTAGAAGGATTAAGGGGAAAACATTTTAAAGTTCATGTAATTTCCATTTCAGTTACGTAAATTAAAATTGGTTATTAACATTTTAGAAAAAAAACAATTGTATAATTAATAGAAGTACAAGAACATAAATCTGAAAAGTGTGTTTTTAATTTGAATTTGAAGAATATATTAGAAAAATATATCATATAACATCGTTTTCGGCAAACAAATACAAGATTTGGATTTAGAATGATTTGTTAAGGAAAAATTACATAAGTAACAGGCTCTAAGTTATAAAAAGCGAAAGATACTAAAAACGTAAGTAAATTTTTTACTAAACAAAGTTTTTCATAGAAAATTTCAAAAAGTTCTTTTCTAAATTAATATCTTTTCTTTTTGAAGGTTTTTTAAATTTAATTTTATTTTATCGTTTAGTAAACTGATCATTTTTTAAGTGAAAATCGACTTTCAGGATGTATTTGTTTTATAATTATGTAAATCTCCAGCATAATGGCAATTTCCTGCCAATGCACAGCTTATGTTAATTTTCTCTTTAGCATAACGCGATCAGCTTAGCGCCTGTCAATTACTTGAGTATCTTCAAATATAGCTCTGGTCTCATCCCATATCGCATGTTTATCGTTGCCCACTTTGTTTTCAATCTCTCGATCTCGCAGTTAAAACTGCAACTCATGTCAAACTGATTTGAATATTGCCCACGCAACATATATACGAACATCAAAGTCGTGCATAGCCCAAGACATGGGCACCCCGCAACTTGAAAAATCATGTTAACTATTATTAAATATAAACAACAACAGGAACAACAACAAACGGCGTGAATAGCGCAAACGTCCATCAAAGCCGCTCAGGCAAATGATGCAGAATACTTTTTAATTAAACATAAAATTACTTTGGCGCTGGGGCGGACAGAGAGGACATACAAAGACAGACAACATAACACTGCACTAGACACAGAGCTGGCAATAAATCATGAAATCTACTTTGCAAACAACTCTTGAGTGTTGTCGGGAGCGGGGTTTCCAGTGGGGGCAGCGGGGCTCTAGTCGGCACGTAATAATCATTTACATGAACACTCGCATAAATGTCACGTTGCTGCGTTTATAAAAATAACTTGGAAAAACTCCAAACTGAACTCAACTAATGGATCTGGTCGGCTGCCGCTGATGCTGTCGCTGTGACTGTAGCTGGGGCGGTTTGGGTTCTGTCTTGCCAGCCTCTGGCAGTCATAAATTAATGAAATTTTATTTGCTTATGCAATGAGGGAAGAATTACAACGTAACCCCCTCTCGCCTAGATAAAGTATCTATAATAATGAAAGCGTATCCTGCTTAAAAGCGCGCCCGTACCACCGCCAGGTGGAAAAATTCAATTTCCAGGCCATACGCCATGCTCGGAGGTTGGAAAACAAGTTGCATCCGCAATTAAGTCATCAAGTTGCAATTATTGCCATAAAAACGAACAAAACGCAGCCAGCGCAAGGCACAAAACAAGAAAAAAAATGTGGCCACGCATGAACGTGATGCTGTGTGGAGACTAGCGGGGGGTACGGCCAGTCTGGGGCAGGACCAAGTGGATGCCATAGCCGTGACTGCGACTGCAACTGCGGCTGGGGTGTTGACGCTCAGCGGGGCAGCCGCCGCAGCGCGTCGTGAGAGACTTAAACAAACAGCAAAAAAAAACAAAAAACAAAAAACAACAAATTCAAGCAAGACGAGGCGCGCAGATACATATTGCAGTTACAGATACGGCTTAAGATATAGATACGGCCGCAGATACAGATACATACGCGGCTTACGCGCAGATAAATTATTTTTACTTTTTTTCCACACCGGGCAAAAATTGCAAGTCCAAGACGAAATCAAAACAAGAAAAAAAAATATACACATATGGAAAAGTAGTTGGAGCTGAAACTGAAGCTGTAGCTGGGCAACCAGTTGCTCTTTGGCTTAATTAAAAGCTGCAGCGCTGCTGGATTGTTACACGGATTGGATGTGATCGCTTCGGGTTTTGGGTTTGGGTTATGGGTTTGAATGCGTTTCGGGACGGCTTTTTATTTGCTTTTCATGCTGCGGTCGTCGGCTGGACAAGTCGTTGCTGAAATGACACTACAATGTCTTTAAAATGAAAATAAATACGAGCGAGCCAGCGAGGAGCGACGACATCAAGACCAGCATGAGGCAGCAACAGCAATGGGCCACAAATGCGGCCGCAACACGCCGGCAAAGTTGGCTACATGTTACACATTAAAGCTGCGGCCCGACCCGGTTCGGCGGCCCTGCCACATTCTGTGGCAGCCTTTTGTTTTGTTTGCTTTTCTGATTTCGCAGCCAAGCGCAACGCTGACAATGACTTTGCTCTTTTTTTTCATCTCATTTTTTTCTTATAGATATATATGTATATAATTTTTTTCGTATTTTATTTTGTGCTGCGTCTGCTCAGTGTTTTATAAATCTCATTTCAAGAGGATTTGTGTGCCTGTCAAAATGTTGATGTTTCACAAAACACTCGGCATTGCAGTGAAGTATGTGTGTGCGCGTGTGTGTGTGTGTGCGTGTGTGTGTGCTCCGCTCGATTTCAATCATGATCGATTTCAGTTTGTTTTACTTTAGGTTACTTTTTGATCTACGCTGCGGCGGCGGCGGCTGCCTGGGAATTAAAGTGCAAGATTTATACGATTTCTCGACGCATTGAATTACCCGCGGACCCAACTGAATGACTTGTGGTGAAGTGTATCTGTATCTTGCTTTCCGTCTGCCTGTCTGTATCTGTATCTTTGTGTCTGTATCTGTAGCTGTCTGCCTGACTCTCACAATCAGTCGCGGTTGTGGCCAAATAACAACAATTTGTTTGCCTTATAAAGATAATGCCACAACAAAGGAATTACACACAGACACACACACTGGACGCACAACAAAGCACAATCATCATTATCGAAATGTCATAAAAGCAAATGGGCGTTCATTATTCAATTTTAAACTGCAAACGCAGCAGCTGCCAAACAACTTAATACAAAGGCAAAACAGCAGCTCTTAACGGCCAAAAGAACTTGTCAAGAATGCGATCTGCTGCCGCTGCTGCTGCCTCTGCTTTTGCCAGATATACTGCCGAGTCCGGCAAATGTATATAAAAATAAATGTTTCAACTGCCGCAAATGCCCTTTCACTGCGCCAGACGCCACAAAGCGAACAGTCGAAAAAAAAAAATTAAGCATAATTACTGACAGCAATTCGGGCCCGGCCACACAGGCGCTCTGCGCTTTTGCCCAACAACCAGAGTTGTTGGTTAAGATACGTGCAGGCTGCTGGCAGGGATTGCAACGATTTCATTAAAATTGCCGACCCCAAATGATCGCTCGTCGGTTTGCCCCCAAAAACGCTGCAATTTACTTCGAGTGAGACAATTATAAGCATGACAAATGAATTTCGCATTTAAGACGTCTGGAAAAAAGACTGTCAGTCAATTGCGAGCATCGCAATATGCCCCCGCCGCCCCCGCTGCCAGCTGCTGTTGCCGGCGGGCACACACCTTCACCTTTGCATTTGACTGTGCGTGTATGTATGAATAATTGCATCAAGATTTTCGTTGTTATTTTTCTCATTCCACATCTTTTTTTTTAATTTTTTGAGTGCGGTTTTTTGGCCGCAGCATCAGCTGCCAACGGATTCAAGGTGAATTTCAGCATAAACCGCAGTCGACGTGACAAGCGATGACCACCGGCAGTGCAGCAACAACAATGTGCAGCTTGCTACAAAACTTATTTAAGTTTAATTTTTAATTTCAGCGCTTTAAAGAGCGCTTCAGCATCAGCTTTCATTTTAATGCAATTTGCTGTATTATGCACGTCAGCAATAAGAATGGCAGCAACAACAACAACACGTGCCACCACGTTGCCTTTATGGAATTTCACAAATATGAGCTTCTCTCATGCAACAAACAGCATGGCAAGCTCCTTTTTTGCGTTGTGTGCATTGCATTTGTCTGACGCTGCGTATACTCGATTTTGTTATTGTTTTTCTCTTTCCCTGTGAAAGCGTGCATCTCTTATAATTTGATGTTTATGTCGGATATGTGTTGTTTTTAGCTTTTTGTGTTCTCTGTGCCGGCGCACGACGAAACATTCTTTGCCTTTCTGTTTTGATGGGAAACCAAAGTTGTACATATTTTTGGCATTGAATGCGGCCATGAAATACACATAGTCACAGGGCCGTGTTTAAAAGGACGAATGTAGACGCATATTAACCTCCTTTTTTCACATGTGTTAAATGTGCATTAGGGTGTCTCAGATGATCACCAACATAATTTTTGGTTTAAAGTGCGTAACTATTAATTTCAAAAATATAATCATAATAATAATAATAATAATAATATAATGTAGTGTTCATTTTTTAGACTTTACAGTTTTCATATTAATGCTATAATTTAAACAATTTTTCCATTACATTTGCCTGAACCACCCTAATACTCATATATATATTTTTTTCATTTTTTATATATACAGGCGCGCACGCATATTTTTGCCAGCCACAAAATTTTGCACCATTACCAACGACAAGAAACGAAGGCAAAATAGCTACAAAAAGGGCACAAACAGCACATGAAATTGTTTTCTACATAACGACCTACAACAAAACAAACATAGGGGTAGAGAAAAAGAAAATAAAAATACCAAAATAAAACGAAAATAAAGGCAGACACATAAAAAAATGGCGCACAATTTCAGTTATGCTAACAAAACCAACATGAAAATCCACATAGATGTAAACAGCAGCTATGTGCTATGACCCAACTCCACTAACCCTCTTCCACTCGGAAAACCCACCCAACAAAAGATTTTGTTTTGCATTTTTTGGCCACCCCCTGAAAAACAAACAAAAGAAAAGGCCAAATTGCAGTTGGCCTTTACAATTATGTAAACCAAATTTACAGTAATGTAATGAAAACGCAGCGTTAAAAGGATTAAATTCACATTGCATTTATGGACTGTATCAAAAAAATTAGCAAATAAAACGTCAAAAACAAACAAAATGAAATAAAGTAGAAAAAAATCATCCAACACTTTCTGGGTAATTTAATTGGCAGCAAAGCAGGTGACGCTTTTTGGGCAAAATTCTGGAAATTCTGTTAAATTTTTTATTCGGTGCGCACGTGTTTTTGTGTTTTAATTAACAAAAGGCAAAAGCGTTAGGTAACAATAAAAATGGAATATTAAAGTGGGCTATTTCTAAGTGTATGTGTGTGGGTTGTTATGGGTGTTGCGATGCCTCTCGGAGTGCTTCACCTTGGCGCCCATAAAAATGTAACAAAATGTTTACCAATTAAGTAAACAAAAAGTACGAGAAACTCTGAATTAATTGCGTGGGAACATTTTAGTGCGTTTTTATGCATTACGACAATGAGACCTCAGATAAGCTAGAGGTGGGACGGTGGAGATTGGGGGCATTGCGGCAGTTGCTACTGCTGCACATTAAATGTTAGTTTATAGCAAGCATATAAAAATGCCAGCAGGGATGGCAAGTTTATTTCACTGCAGATTTGACGAGCCGCGTATACATTAGTGTGTGATAGTGTGTGTGACTGAGTTAGTATACCGTTAGTTGCTCATAAATCAAGCGGCGTAGGTGTTGTTTTGCAGACAACTTAACGGCCAACAAAAGCTTATGTGGTGTGCGTGTGTAGGCAAATTAAAATTCACACAAAGTGTTGCCTACTTTTCGGTTGCCATCGTTAAAGCTCATTAGAACCGCAAGGGGGTGTTGGAGAAGGTGTGTGTGTGTTTGCATGTGTGTGTGGGTATGTGGGGTTTGAAGTGAATTCTATGCACTGCAAAATTTGCCCACAGCCCTTTGTCAATGCAAATTGATGGATGGTTTAGCCAGCCACACTTCATAGAGCCAAGATTTATCCAACAACGTTATAAAATGACACTAGCAGATACCCTGTCAGCTAAGCAAATACTCACTAACTTTGTAACTAGTTTAAATATATGGTAAATGTCTCTAGTTTATATAAAGTAAAAGTTTGTTTAGTATTTAAATCAGACACCGGCATAAAATCGCGCATCAAAGGGTATCTATTACTTCAGGGAAAGCTTCTAATGACCACCAAAATCCACTCATGTGTCACATATCCAATGTAAATGTTATTAATGAGCATCAAACATTTTCCGAGCCATTTATCTTCATGCTAAATCTTAACACGACTAATTAGCAAAATATAAATGACACAAGCAGCGCCTATCAAATCAATATAATTAATTAATAATTAAAGCATACTTTAAGTACAGATATAACATCAAATATGAGTAGCAGCCGAGAGTCACTTGAGTTATTTCATTATTCCCAGGGGTTGGGTCTATTCGTATGGGCTATAATTAGCACCTGAGCACCGCATTAATTTGCCATTTTAATTATTCATTTAACGCTTAAACGATGACGCAAACAGAACGAAAAAAGCTAAGCGATTTTCACATTTCCATTAAAGAGCTTATTTGGGGTATGGGGAAAAACCAGAGAAATTTTAGGGTAACTGCTGCTAATAATGCAAGAGTTTTTAATGCAAATTTGTGGTTATGCATGCTTAATTACAAAACATTTTCAATAATTATAATTGTTCAGTAATATTTGGCAGCATTAAAAAAAACAACAACAACATTAATCAATGAAGTGCATAAAAACCAATCGATAGTTAATTAGCGATTTTCATTTATATATTTTTTTCTGGTTTACGTTAAGCCTTTTAATTGCAAAAGTAAATTACGTTAGTAATTAAGTGTTATTGACAATAGCCTAAACGAAGAGTTAAAATAAGCTGCTGAATTGTCCAACAGATTTGCAAGGCTTTAATCGCAATTGCTAATTTCCATATAAAACTAGACATTTTTTGTATTTGCAAGAATTTTGTTTTACATTTTTTTATGTGACAGTTGAACAGCCGGCGCAAATTCCATTTCGCTGACAATGCCAAATCTATTTCAATTTAATCTCCACATACTCTACAGCAAATTGCACTAAAATACGCTACAAGCCGACAAAAATGTTATACTCTAATTAATTGTGAGTAGTTTCTGCTTAAGAGCAACAGCATTCTCTAGAATATAGCAAAAAAAAATTCTGTGACTCGAATTTTATGACCTCTTCAGCACGTTCTACAAATTTCAATTATCCTGCTTGGGCAGTAGTTGAACTAATTTAATTTATCAACCACTTTGTTGCACATAACCACAGACTACTGTACTGTGCGCTGAAGAGCAATACATAGCATATATACTCAGCTGGCAATTCGCATAACCACTCAATTGACTTGCCTCCAGCTACTTCCGCTCGCTGCTCCCCCTGCCACCTCCTCTGGCAGAGTCAAACATTTTGCCACTCGCTTCATTGACGCTCATCATTTTATTTGTTTAGGCCATTGACTGTGCAAATCGATATGAAATTTGTTGCCTTCTCTTTCCCTTTTAACGCTTGCAATTTCATTTCTTTTTTTACTTTTATTTGTATTTTTTTGCGGCTGCCACTCATAATGAAAATGGTTTTCACAAGTGGGCGCCGACAAAAAATTGGCTAAAAATTGAAATAAAATGTAGATATTTGCACACGTAATATGCGCCTTAACGCTCAAATACGCTTTCAATTGTCCAAATTTTATTTAATTTTTTCCTATTTTATTTATTAATACTTTGATGTGCTTGCTGTGGGTAATTTGGAAATTTGATGAGGTATGTAACGCACTAAAGAAATAATGTATGGCGAGTTATTAGTTGTTGTCAAATTCTGCTTGTCTATTTATCTATCTGAAGCTATTATACATCCAAGATTGGAGCATTAACATATATATTGCACTCATTAAGGAATAATACAAAAATATTTCTTGGGTCCTGAAATTGTATTGTCATCATAAAGAAATAATAAATAAACTATTATTTACTTTTTGCGATTATCTTCAAAAAATCATTTAATTTCGATTTGCTTCCAATATTTGGCAAAACATTTTAGGATTATTTGAAATACACTCAACATGTGAATTGTGCATCATATATCTGCAGGGTATTTATATTTTCGGTCAACCAAAGATAACTTAAATTTTGTGTTTTTTCAGCTGCTAGCTGGCGCACTGTGGACTGTGATCTCGAGAGAGGGAAGAGATAGGTGGCAAAGGGGTAGCCTGCCTGTGGCACTCAAGGGGCTGACGTGCAAATAAAAATTGTTATACAATATAAATAGAAACACAATTTGTTCGTGCGCTGCAATTTCAAGTTGTCTGCTGAAGTTCCCAAATTTTAATTTGCCAGCGTGCAGCATGGCGGGACGGGACAGGAGGCGGCTAATAGAGTAGCTGAAAAGTGCATTTGGCCATTGTTAAGCTATGCCATGTGAGCTCCCCGAAAAAGGAAGTGGAGTTGAAGCTGAAGCTGGCTTTGAACTGCCGCCGTCGCCGGTGCCGCTGACGAAGCTGCTGCTGCTGATGCGGTTGTTGTGTGGGAGTTTTCTTTATGCGCCATAATTATGTCATTTAAATGCAACAAGCTATGGAATGAGCCAGTCAGTCAGACAGACGGACGGAGAGACAGCGTAAGTCAAAGAGCAGAACGATAATTATATATATATATATATATATATATATATATATATATATATATATATATATATATATATATATATATAGGAGCAGCAGAAAAGATAATAAAGGCAGCGCAAAACAAGTAAGAACATTGCAATCCGGTGTAGCCGACTGCGCAATACTCGTTCACAGAATAATAAGAGCTTTTTTGGAATAATATCGTTTGTAATCAGTAATCTGTACACAATATTTTTTAAATATTTAGCTTTAAAACTTAGAAAGGTATATTGATTTTAACGAATTGTCACTTTCTGAAAGAATATGTTCCAAATTTTTAATTTTATTGCATTGCACATTGCAGAAATCCTATATACTCTTTTCACTTTGTAAACGAGTATAAAAGCACAGGAAAAAAATTGGCTGCCGCGCCCGCCCAAAGATGCAGCACGCCTTCTTGGCACAGCCTCTAGAGCCAGGCCGCAGTCTGGTGTTGCAGCATCTCCCGCTACCTGCCTGCCTGCCTGACGCGACTCTTGCTTGGCTTGGCTTGGCGTGGCGCGCGACTGTTAATTAAATGAGCGCGCAGGCAAACGAGCAAACGACTGATGGACATATCGCATGAAGGCAGCACACCAAATGGCACAGGCATTTCCAGTGAGTGGGTGTGCGGCTAAATTGCTAAATGGGTATACGGCCAGCTAGCAGCTAAGGACACCCGCAAAACAGACAGCAGCAGCAGGGATTGTGGGGACGATTGTGTGGAGCGAGAGCAGTCTTTGTGTGTGTGAGTGGCATAAGGGGTTAATAGTGCAAACTGCATAGTGCCACTGTTGCAACTTGTCTGGGGCGTCTAACTAACTTAGGCTTCTAATTAAGCTAGTCGTCGACGGTGCGACAGTTGGACACACAGTCAGCCAGGACACACTAGCATGCCAAGTGTGAATGTCTGTCCGGGCGGGACAGCGGTGGGACAGTGCCTCTGCGTCTGACTCTGTGCATTTTGTCGCTCATTAGTTTATTGCCGAAAAAACACAAAAGCCCAGGCGAAAGCACTGGCAAATGGCATGCGAGTTCGTGTTGCAGTTCAAGCACCCCAACGCAGGCTGCCAGGATGAGCCGTGTATGCAGGCATGCAAGTGGACAAAAGGCTTGTCAGGGTAAGTAACTAAGCTGCTCTGTGCTGTGCTTTGCTTTGCCTTGCTTTGGATTCAGTTTAATTGCGAGCAGCGCTTTTGTTTATTTATTTTTTGTGCCATGCTCAGCCAATTAGGCGCACGCGGAAGCAGCCGCTTAAAGACTTGCCACATTACGCATACGTCGTTTTGTCTACGTATTGCCATTTGCCAATCAAACGGTGACTTGTCAGCATAAATCTTGCAATGCCCCTCTTGTCACCACCAAAAACACGAGAAAAATAAAAACAAACATGGGGCGTTGATGCACATATGTCACATGATAACAACATGGGGCAAACACTGTGAGCTGGGACCAAACTTGTCTCTCAATATCATATAAATTTTGCAAAAATCAGCCAAGCTATGTGTGTGTAGGCGGTCGCAAGACAGTGCCTGCCAGCAGACAATGCACAGACAGACAGAAGGGCAGGCCCAATAACCACAAACGACTCGACTCGACTCAACTTGACTTGACTTGACTGAAAGGTGTTGCAAATGTTGCCATGTAATGCGATGAGCGGCGTTGGTCAGACAAAAAGCAACAACAACAATGGCGACAAAAAGGCAGAGAAAAATATGCTGCCTCATAGCAGTTGGCCATTGCCTGTTTTGGCATGTGTCAAGGCTTGCAACGAGGCTGCGAGACTGCCAGCAGTCAGCAGCATGTCCATCAATTGATGCTGCCACTGCGACTGACTCTGGCGCCGTTGTCCTCCACAGTTGATGACCATGTGAGTCGAAATGTGTGTGTGTGTGTGTGTGTGTATCGGTTTTTGCAATTATTTTCTAATTAAAGACGTGCCCGGCAAGCCCAAGCCACAGCTACACAAGACCACAACAGGCCTCTCTGAACGCTGACATTTAATCAAACACAACGCATCGCTCTTTAAGGGCGGCTGTTGCTGTTGAAATGGGTCAAAAGGCGCCACGAACATAGCTGCAGGCAAAGAAAAACTGAAAACTGAAAATGAAAAGCGCACAAAAAACTGTTACATGTGCCAAATACATATACACACACATGGCTATATGCCTAGGATATATGGCATGATTAGCCAATTCCTCTCCTTTTGCTTTTTTTGGGTTTCTTTTGCAATGAGCCCAACTGCAACACAGCACTTCATTAAATATTTAAATGAGCATCCTGCTTTTTTTATTTTTAGTTTTCCTTTTTTTTTTGTATTTTGTTGCGGCACCTACACAACATGCGAGTGTTGCAAGCAGGGGGACAACAACGACGACAGCAACTGCATATGCAGATTCATAAGCAGTTAATTAAGGCCGAACTGGGGTCGCCGGCAACAACAACTATGTAACACAGACAAAAAGTGAAAACCATATAAATAAAAGAGAGAAAAAAAACACATAATAATAATACTTGCCACAGCAACTGGCCGGCCAAGTCTCAGGCGTAGCTGTGCCGCACAGTTGGAGCAACATATTTTACACATTTCATTTTCGTTGCTGTACGAATTTATTTGGCAATAAGAGCAGCCCAGAGCCAGACAGAGAAACAGGCAGACGAACGGACAGCTGGGAGAGAAATAGGCTGGCAGAGGCAGTCAAGAAAATGGCGCAATGAATACGAATGGTTATAGTCGTGTCTGCCTCTTTCTATATGTGTGCGTGTGTGTGTGTGTCAGTGCGTGGGGCATGTTGGTAATTTCGTACAAGTGGAATTATTATTTATAATTTTTAGCAACGTCAGTTGGGTGGGCGTAACGGGCGCTGCGCTATGCCGTAAATTATGTCATTTAAGACAAGTGCGAAAGGGGGTTGGTTGAGGGGGCCGCTAAACACGGCGCAATTCGCTATTCGTTTTAACATACTGCGGATACGAATACGCAACGACATAAATACATATACATAAGTTCAACTATATGCATATGGAATTGGGTTGAGCAGCAGTCGCGCACTTGTGCGCAAATGGAGCTGGCTTGCCATGAAGAAGGGGCTCGGAAGGGCGTAGGAGGGTGTGTCTGTTAAGTTTCATATGCATTTTGTCTCGCTTTTGGAGTCCCCTCACCCACCCGCTGCCTAAATGAAGTGGCATGCGAAATTAGTTAGCGTTGAGTGCTGGGAATGTTTGAATGAGAGCACAAGAAAGCGAAGCATGAAACAGAGAGTGGCCAGAGACGAGTGTTGAGGAGTGGGAATGGGAGTGGTAAAGGGGGAAATGGGCCCACTGCTGGAAAATTAATATAAATTACTTGGAGCCGCAGATCAGACAGCTCTGAAGACGACAACTCTTTGATTGGATCAGACAGATGGAAATACTTGAGCTGGGGCCGAACATGACTTCATGTAGATGCTTGTGGCTTGTTAGAAGAAATCAAAAATTCTATAAATTTCAATAATACATGTATGATCTGACGTGCTTAAAGGTGCATTTTCTGCTCTTGTCTGATTTTATTTTAAATTAATTTGTTTTTAAATTTTCATGTTAAATTTAAAGTATGGCATGTAGAATATTCGTGGAAAAAAAATTTATACTCAATTTCTAAAAATTAGCCCGGCGCTAGTTTTAAGTTAATGAAACATATTGTTCATAAGGCATCGACGCCTTGCAAAACAATAAAATATATAATTTCAAAAAAAAAAAATAAAAAATAAAAAAAAAAAAAATAAATAAATAAATAAAATATTTAAAAATCTTAACAGATAACATTGTCAGTTACAAAACTATTTTTCAACAGATTCTTTTAAATTTCATTCGAATTTATACTCTTGGTTGCCCCAGTACCAAGATATAACAATTTGTTTCCGTTTTTCTGATAGTCTCAATTTCATACTCCATTCATTCCCTTTATTCCATACATTTTCTCAATGCCGCAGCTCAGTCGCAGTCGCTACGTAAAGCTCCATTTCTATCTTATTTCCATAACAATCCGACATATATGCCTATTAAAGGCAGCTCAGCTGCAGCTGTTGTCTCAATTCTCACACCTTTTTTATGTAGCTTGCAACAACTTCGTCATACAGATGCAAAATGCAAAAGCCTAGCCAACATACGACTAAATGCAATGCATAAACAACAACAACAACGACAACGACAACAACTAATGTCAACCAATTCATTTCATTGAGTGCAGCAACGCGTTGGCCGGACAACGCCTGGTGTACAGACAATATCTGAGTGGCGAGGCATTTAAGGCGCATGTTCAGCGGCTGCCTTAGCCCCAGGGTCAAGTTCAAGCGAGGAGAGCGACCAGCAGCCAGAAGAAAGAAGAAGCTGGCTAAAGGTTTGCATATCGCATATCTAAATGAGGTGATGATGCTGCACATGCACAAGTATCCGACGCAGATACAAATGCACACACACACAGACAGATAAAGATACAGATACAGATACACGGACTTGGACACGGATACGGACACATTGCAATGGCTTAAATATATAAAGAGCAAGGCTCAAATGTCCACTCGAGTGGGTAGCATGAACATGAAGTGTTTGCGCAGCAACAACAACAACAACAACAACAAATGGCAACAACGACAAAGAAGAAGAAGAGGAGTAGGCTGATGATGAGACGAGAATGTCAGTGCTGCCAGTGCCAATTATGAAAACTGATATGCTTGCGAAAACCCGTTGATGGGCGCGCTTCAAAGCGCTGACCAGCCGCCAGGCAGCAGTACAAGAGAAAGAAAGAGAGAGGGAGAGAGAGACAGAGAAAGAGGGGGAGAGACAGGGAGCTGGAGAGATAAGGAAACGTATGTGCATCCGCCGGGTCCATCCATCCGTGTGGCTTGTTCGACTGGCGCTTAAGCACATTGTGGTTGCAGTTTTGATTGCATACGGATATTGGACACTCACACGTGGCACTCGGAAATTAATTAAGCAGGCAACGGCACGCAGTTGTTGCAGCAACCAGCTGCAAGCTGCAATTGAGACCGGCTAGAGACACTCCGTCTAATGAAAATGTAATGCTATATATGAGAAACCTGGGGCAGGGTGTGTGTCTAAATGCGTTGCGGCTTATTTGCAAGTAATTAGATTGAAACAGAATCTTGTCATTCAATTGCCCTCGTCTGTGCTAATGATGATGCATAGTCATCATTATTGTGATGCATCATCATCAATATCATTTGCGGATTTGTCCAGTTTGCCAGCTCAAGTCTGGGGCGTGTCTTTTGGGCGTTTCGGTTTGTCTTATCTGCAAGTAATTAAGCACCGCAGGGCGGCAATACAAGCCAATATTATTCACATTGTACATACATATATATATGTGCGTGTACATATATGTGGCGCATACTTTACTTGGAAGCTGCCCCAGCAGCGCGCAACATGCTGGAAAAATGCCGAAATGTCGCCATGGCGAAATTTATGACCCAAAACGGCAAACAAGCAGCAGCAGCAGAGACTGTGGCAAACTCTTAACTCAGCTTGCAACATAAATGGGGAGCAACAGTCGCAAAACAGTCGCAAAGGACGCTGTTGTAAATGTTTTCTTTTTTATTGTTGTTGCTGCTGCAGCCACAATGTCAAAGTAGGGAAAAGGCAACAGCAACAGAAACAGCAACAGCAACAACTGCAACTGCAACTGCAATTTATGCGCAGAAATATTGTTGAAATTGTTTGACTTTAACAACTAAATTTCCAGTTGTCGTTGACTGTAGGAAAGTGTGGGAGATTGTACGGGTGTGCGAATGTGTGTTTGTGTGTGTAGACAAAAGTGCTCCAAATTGGTTTTTGCGACGGCTGCACACAGTGGCTCTGGTGATAAACTGTGCAGGTGTTAAGGCTCCCACTCTAGAGTTTAGCAGCAAAGTCGGTGCCATGATTTGTGTGGCTCTAATGGCCACAGGTATTTAGTGGCAAGGTGTGGCAGCAGCAACAACAAGCTGGTGAATTCTGCAACATGATTAGCCCCTGGTCTCAAGTGCGTACTGTCGAACAAAACGAGGTTTTATGGCGACACGGCGTGTCAAGAGAATGCGATGCTCAGCTGTTAGTCTGGACCGCAGACCATCATTAAAACTGTTAAACGTGACACACACACACGCACTCACACAGGCACCATATGCAAATCCAGTTCGCATGCCATGGCCAACTCAATCACTCAGCAACAGCTCCAACTCCAGCCTCAGCCTCAGTTCCACCTCGAACTTTGGCCAAGCTAAGCGCTCAACATTTATATCAAATGTCATACGCCTCAAATTGCCAAATGAATCATAAGAAGTGAGGACCACCATCAAACAGGAAATAAACACAAATGCGACGGCTACACCTACCCAAAAAAATTCAGAGAGAAAGAGACAGCACGCCTACAGCCTGACAGAAGACCCCCACCAAGACCCACAGACAGACAGCTGAAGATGGAGCTGCTGCTGATAGACAGCGAGGGTAGGCGTGCAGCGGGACAAATGTCTGCACATGCAAAAATAAAACGTGGCCGGAGCACCCACACCCGTGTCCAAATCTCCAACTCCAACGTGCAACTCCAGGTCCAACTTCAGGCGGTTGACCAACATAAATGGCGCAAAGTTGAAATGCTGACAGGCGCACATTCGTTATGACGTCGCAACGTAACGTGGCATGAGCTATGTGGCATGAGGCCATGAGCCATGAGGCCTGTAGCATGCAGTGAGTAAATCAAGTTGTAGGTAAGTGAGATTTATGCTTATGTCGTTTAGTGTAAGCCAGCAACATCGCCAACTTCCTCGTCTTGTCTCTCGACTCTCGCCTCACCTCGTTGCGGTTGCCATCTAGCGCATGCAAAATATGACAACATGTCCCCGAACGGATCACTAGGAGACGACCCCAAAATGCAACTCAATGCAATGCAAGCAGTTGAAACTTTTTTGGGATTTTACCTCAGGCTAACGACTTCGGGCCTCGTTTGCAACATATTTTGGTGTTTAGTTACGAGCCGAGGCAACTGCAGCTGATTTGACATTTCTCATTTCATTCAACTGTCTACTGAAAGTGCTGGGACAGCTTTCGAAATTACTATCACAGTAGAAGTTGCCTAAATAGAGCGCATCAACTTTAACTGAAATGGGCTCTTTAAACAAGAATGCAAATTGCTTAAATTTTGCTCAATTATTCAACTCTAGGAATAATAAGGCCATAAGCATCCTTGCAAGCCGTTAATAAAATATATATAGTTAAAAAATGTTCAGCAATATAAATAAATTCACTATTCAAAACACTAGAAAGAAAATACAATTTTAAAAGTCATCAGATCAAAATAAAAATAAAAATTAAAAAAAATATTACTATTGCAAATTTAGATAAATAATTTTTTTTATATATAATAATACTACATTATAGTATAGAATATAGCAAAAAACCATAATTTCTTTAACTTATGTAAAATCTTTAAGCTCTCAGCTCAAAAATCTTCTTTTTAAAAAAATCTATGCACAATTTCTTTCAATTGCAACACTTTTTCGATTATTCATGTGCTGACCCTTTTTGACTTTATTTCTTCTTTTCCCCTTTTTTGGTAACTTGTTTCTAATCTCTACAGCTGGCTGTTAATTACAGCAAACAAGCTGCATTCTAATCAAACCAAAATCCTTTTCCCTCTGTCGCACGCTCTTTCAGTTAGCTGCTGATGCACTTGTGCAATGTTTGATGTATGCACGTTCTCCCATTTGGATGCTCTAATTAGCTGCAGCTGCAGCTGCCCCAGCTGGCTAACTGGAACATGCAGCAGCATTTGAAAAGGCTTTAATGGTTGGCAAAATGTGTCAGCAGCAGCAGCAGCGGCATTTGCCACGAGGCAAATGTAAACAACTTTCACTGGACTCGCTCCAAGAATCCATTTGCTGTGGCCTGGGAACGCGACTCCCAAATGCTGTTACTGAATGGCAGGGCATACAGAAGTCAAGAGCACGCCAGCCGGCTAGCGCTGCAGCCGCCCACAATAATAAACTGGGAGTGAAAAGTGGGCGTACGGTTGGGTAGATGGGACGCCAATTAAAAGCGAAAACGTTGCAAAAATAGTTGATGACATTAATTGACATTTAGCTGCGACGGGCATATCAATGCGCTGGACAGCACAATCACCCCAAGGCAAAAGACCAACAGGGGACGCCAGATGGAGATGACGATGGCGATGGCGATGGCGATGGCAATGGCGATGACGATGGAGTGGAAGTGTGGGGAAGTTGGTGCTACGGGGGCAGGGGGCAAACGACATCAAGCCGCCTATCTAAAAAATAAAAATAGGTAGAGTCGGTCTAGGCCGCCTTTCACTGGCGCAACTCTACGCAGCAATTGTACAATTGGCAAAATGTCACAAAATCCAAAAGGCAGTTGTCAGCGTTGCTTTGGACGTGGGACTCCCATCATTAGCGTGGCACAATTGTGAGATGTGTAATTGCTGCAACAACAACAGCAACTAGTAACAACAACTCGGAGACATGCAGACGACACATTGACAGCGAGTTATGTCAAGTCGAACGCGATTTGTTTAGTCCGAGTGCTGCCAATGAGAATTTTTGCAACATAAATAAATGTAAGCAACAAATTGAAAGGGAGATAGCAACAGTTGAGTTCGTTTCACCCTCTCGCTCTTTCTCTCTTTCTACCTCTGGCACTTTCTGGTAATTGGTTACACGAAACGCACAAGTGAGGCACTGAAGGAGTCGTCTCTGCTCTTTTTGGCCAGCGCAAAAGTGCGCGACAAGATTTATAAGCGGCTGTCAACGGAGCTGCAACGTGGCTGTTGCCGCACTTTTTGATTTATAAGCAAAATGTGGCCGCTTGCAAGTGCCCGGCCAGTATTTATGAAACGTTTCAAGGCAGCGGACACACAGCTCCTTGAACAGCCACGCCGGCTACTTGTGTAGGCAGTTGACATAGCTGCGGTGGTGCAGTGGTGCAGCTGCCCAGCTAGCCTGGACCCGCCAGCAAGTAGCCGCCGTGGCGGCAGTAATTGCGGCGGCATGTGAAATATGAGATAAACTCCAAGTAAGGTCCCAACAGCAACCGCTGTGGCAGCGGAAACTTTCAAGCATGTGGCAAGTTGTTTAGAATCCCAACTAGCCAACGCTGTGCGACAGGCAACAGGCGACAGGAGCTGTGAGAGAGGAGCCTCAAGACAGGCGACGACAGCATTTTGGTGCCACTTTGCGGCATGCGAAATAACTTCGCACAATTGAGCATGCCGACAGCCAAAGTCAGAGTCAAAGTCAGTGGCAGTGGCAGCAGCGCAGTTAGTTGCAACTTGCAACACCAAACTTGGACATTCTATTAAATTAATCGTCAATTATCAATGGGCTACAGAGTACTTCTATAAATTGAATGTGTGCACTGCACAGGGCGAAAACCGACACGTAACTAACAGCCAAATCAATTTAACTGCTTGTCTAATTAAGCCGCAATTGCCAAACTACAAGCACTCGAATTGCTCACACACACGCTTTGTCTAGTGTGTGTTGATTTTGTTTCGAGTGGTGCCAAAAAACTTTGCATGCAATTTGCACGAACGCCTCCTTTAGCTGCCAATGTGTTTAATTAAATAGCAAGCGTAATTAAATCGCAATTAAATTAATTAAAAAGCACGCAGCCCATTGCCGCCGGGAGCCGCTGAAGAGGGTTCAAACAACGGCGTTTAGTTTAGGGTCTCTCGCTGGGGCGAGTCAAAAGAAAAACAAAACGTGTATCCGCCCCATTGGCCTCCGCCACAAAGGACATGAAAGTGAACCTGAACCTGCGAACGCTACCGTCGCTCGCTGCTGCTGCTTTGTGTACAATTAGACTTAAATTTTTTATGAGCACTGAATTCCTTCGCAGTTTTACATTTTTTGGTGTTAAATGCTTGATTAGGGGTCTGGTTCTGGCCAACAATCGAGTTGCTATGCAAATTATAATGGCCAATTGGCCAAAATTTGGCTGCTTTTGATGTCGTCCGGCGGGGCGTATTTTATGCTTATGTTTTAATTTACGCAATGATAAAACGGGGTCAAATGCAGGCACCAAAATGCAGGCTAATAATATGCTACATATGCGGGCCTCAAGGATGTGTGTGTGTTGAATTTATAAATTACAAACAAGTTTTTGGCAGAGTTTTGCTATAATTTGTTTAAATAACAAAGCATACTCATGTCATACCAGAAGCAAAACTTTGACAGGCAAAACTAGCTAGAGATAAAGTTTAATACACTAACAAAATGTTTGTTGTAGAAAATTGCACTCAAGAGGCGTCAAATTCAAATTTTCCTATTCAAAAAAGTTACATTACAAAAAAAGAAATTTTTCGAATTCTAAAAATAGAGTTTTTTAAAAGAATACGTATATATTATTTCAGAGTAGAATTTGAATAAATTCATTTTTCTCAGTATTTTAATAATAAAAATTTGATATTTCCTAAGCACTTAGTAATTATAGAAGTTTTAAGTCATGAATAAATAAACAATAAAATGCACAGAATTTGCAATTAAAAATTAACATCAGCATTGACTGCATCTTTTATATATAAATATTTTCTCAGCTACAACAAAGTAAAATAATTATAAATAATTAAATATTAAAATCGTTGACTGCGCTGTGTAATTTGCTTGCCTGCACAAATATAATATGAAATTAAGCCAGGCAAAAGGAGCTAATTTGTAGGCATGAAAAACAATAATAAAGCCACATTGCACGTAGGCAAAATGAACAAATTGAATTGCGGCAATTACTTGCCACGATACGCAGAAAATGCTCAACGAAATGGAGAACAAGTACAAAAGCGAAGGAGATAAAGCCGACGAAGAAGAAGTAGAGGTAGTGGAGCAAAGGCAATTGCCGACAGACTGAAATCAAAATGAAAATGCACACAAAAGTTAAGTTCATAAAAATGAAATCATGCCACAGCTCAGGCAGAAGATCAAAGAGGACAAATCAATAAAGCCCCAGCCCAGAAATAACTTAAAGTCAACCAAGTCAGTCAAGTCCAGGTCCAGAACAGACACAGGCGAGTGGAGCCGAGTCTAGTCGAGTCGCGACGCGTCGAGTTGAGCTGAGTTGAGGGCAAGCTAGGCAGTTCGACCCCAAAACAACTTGACCTGGTCAAGGCTACAAAGCATATAAAATAAAATTATACAACCGACAGCAGGAAGAAAACTACAGCAAACTGTCTTTTGATCTATGGCAAAAGCAAGCGATGCTGCTGATGAGTATGATGAGATGATGATGATTATAACGTTGATGATGATGATGATGATGGGTCTCAATATGGAGCAGCGTGGTCGAGAGTAAATTGGCATAAGAAATCAGAAATCACAGAAGGTTGCTGTCCACGTTCACAAAGCACAGGCACACTGAGATAAATGGACAACCAGGACTGGACTGGACACACAACCGACACACACACACTGAACACACAGTGCACAGACCATTGCAATATTAAGTAAATATACAAAACGTTGTCGGCGCGGCGCACAAAACTAATGATGTCGATGTGGCTGCCGCTGATGCTGCCGCTGCTGCTGCGAGTCGGATGCTGCGGCTGCCACAGACGGGGCTGATAATGATGCGGCTGGCAAAAGTTTAGGACGTTGTCTGTTCTGTGTATGTTTCAGTTGGCTCTTTGGCTCACTGGCTGACTGGCTGACTGGCACTGGCGATATACACACGCCAGGTAATAAATTTCATTTCTCAGCTGATATGGGCAATTAAGGAACAATTTTGCAGCTGAATGAGTAATAAATAAAAATTGTATGCCAGCGATACGCAGATACAAAACTGCAAGAAGTCGTCAGGCAGCCAAGATAGTTTTCGGATAAAAATACACAAAACGAACGAGCGGACAGAGAGACAGACAAACAGACAGACAGACCGACAGGTCTGAGCGTTCGTCAGCAAATGAATGAATGAGGCAGCAAGACTTGGCCCAACTTGTTGGCAACTTGAGACTCTGTTAGCCGCGGTCTCATCAACAAAACGAACAACTGGGCAGAGCTGAGTTAGAGCCAAGGAGCTGTAGAGAAGCTGACTGTGGATCTTGGACCTGGGAGCTGGCGTAGCTGCATGCTTGCCCTTTTGATGAAAACAACTCAATGACGTGATTTGTGCGGCAAGCGTTGCGTTGCCGCCAACGAAGCCGCACGACGTTATTGGGGCAGGATGTTGCATGTTGCACATATAAATATATCTCTCTCTTTATATATATACATATATGCCTGTCTCATATATAAATCACATTTCGCAACAGATTGACGTGCAAATTCCACAAGTTGCCAAAAGAGTCTGTGTGTGTGTGTGAAGTTATGCTGTAGTATTTGCTGTCAGACGGCGGTCAGTTTATAATTTCAGCTTTTTGCATAATAAATCAACAAGAGCTTAAAGTCAGCTTCGCCGGTTGAATCATTTAGGCTAAGGGATTCGCCATCACCCATTTTTTTGAAAAGTTTTCTGCTCTTCAAGCATTACTTTAATTACACAAAGCCAACGGCTCAAAATGCGCAGGTATTTTTTAAATGTTCCCAAAAAAAAAGAAAAGAAAATAACCGTTTCGATTGCTTTGGATGCCGGACAATTGTTGGCCAAAAGCAAACGCGACGTGTCGTTGCCTTTTGGTACACATAATGGCACATGATATGTCGCCTACCTGAGAGTCCTGCAAAACGGCACCAAAACCCGCCCAGAACAATGGGGCAACATCATGACACTCGAGACGGCACCAAAGCCAAAAGCTGCATACAAAAGCGCCAACAGAAACAACAACATTGGCCGGCAATGAACGACCGAAGCTGCCGTTTAAATGTGCTCCATTTTACTGTCAAGTGTAGACCGGGTTGACATTTGAAAACGGTGCCATGCAGTAGCGCAAGCAACGCTCTTTCTCACTCTCTAACCCCCTCCCAAACCACCTCCCTTTAGCAGCACTTTGCTTGTCGGAGAATTTTAATTTAAGTATGTAAACTGACATTGAATAGTTTTCAGGCTCTGCTTTGCTTCGGTCTGCCTTTTGTTGTAGGTGGCTCTACAAAACTAAACTGAACTAAAACTCAAACTCAAACTCAACTGCAGCGGTGGCGGGAACGCGGGCAGGGTCGTTGGCGAGGGCACACCTGAGTGCAATTTAAAACAATTTTAAGTTTTTGCAATTTTGTTTGCAATTGGATTCCGTGTATTACAACAAGTGCGAACGTTGTAATCGAATAGTCGCGCGACTGTGTAATACTCTGTTTGCACAAGAAAAATGGAAGAGTTGGCAATGATCGAAAAAAAATCAAAAACGTCAATTTGGTAACTCCTAAACTGTGAATTAACCACTGTAGACTTCTGCTGCTATACTTAAAAAATATCTTTTAATTATACTTCAAATGTTACTTGGGAGTTTCTAGAGTTTTTTTATTATTCTTATAAAAAACATATTTTTCATCGAAGAAACTTCTTTGGCATTTCACAATCAACTCTTTATTAGAGATCATTATCGATATATTTAGAATCAGTAATATGGATACTTATGATATATGTTGTGTTTCCGATACTTAACAACTATCTGTACGGTATTTTAGTTACACTTGAATGTTTACGAAATATCTTAACGTTATTGTAATTATATACTTGTATCGCCCCTGCTCATATCCTGTACCACTGCAAAATTTTATTCAAACTTAATTTGAGTGGGGGCGATATGACTTGAATAATTTTGACCAAAGGAGGATGGAGGTCCTGTTGGAAAACCAGTATACCCTTCCGTAACACTAACTAAACTAACAGAGTATAAATAGCTGCCTTAGCTTAGCCAGGAAATAGAGTTTGAATAGGTTTTTGGGGGGTGCTTGGTGTGAGCAAAATTTAATGAAAACTGAACATTGTATGCGAGTTGGAGTGTCAGCTTGTTAGTCTGATGAGTGGCTGTCCGGACTGGGCAGGGTCTAGGCGTGGCTGACAGCCATGTATAATCAATGCAGTTGACAGCCTTGGTAAGCTCAACGGGTGGTGCACAATTGGTGCAGAGCCCCGCCGCTATTCAACAGTAACCCCAAAGCTCGTTTTAACCGGCAATCAGTGGCAATCTTATTATACAATAAATATATTGAATATATGTATTTGTGCTTACCGGTGTTGAATATGGATGCGCTGTCAGGCGCACTCCGTCCGTCTCCAGCTGTTCGGCCAGCACCATTTCTAGCTCATTGCTGGGCGGCGTCTCGCACAGGATCTCCATGCTGCCGGAGAGGGAATTTGGATCGTTGAGCATAAAATAGACAGAGGCGGCGCCCTTTTCGCGCAGCGATCGTATGCTCTTCAGCAGCTTGTGCCGATGCGCGGGATTATCAACGCCAATCGCATCCAGATCGGGATCACCGACCTGTTTGCATATCTCCAAGTCATCGTAGCCGTTGTCCAGAAAACTTTCCGCATATTGCGCCAGCCCGAGGGCTCGCAGCCACTCGCAAACAATGTTGCTAACGGCCATTTTTGCCACCTGCCGAGGGTATTTTTTCTGGTTTGATTTGGTTTCTTTTCTTCTTTTTTTCTTCCTTTTTTGATGTGCGCTCACGTGTGTGGCACCAATTACCGTTACAAAATGGGCCGTCTATTAGCGCTGCGTCACGTGCTAAGCGCGTTGCCACAAGCTGTTAACGTTGTTGTTGTTGCTGCTGCTGCTGCTTACTGCTTGCAATTTCCTTAGCCAGTTTTTTGTAAGGTTTTAAGCGCTATTCTTATTGTTTTAAACGCTCTCGTTAAAATTCATTGCCTTTGGGCCACATTCACATAAAAGTTGATTTCACATTTTTGCATTTTCACATGCCCCGTCGCGCTTTTCAAAGTTCCTGCAAGCGCTACCATTGCTGCTGCTTCTTCTCCTGCTGCTGCCGCTTGCAATGCCATCTGCATTATGTATCTCTATGTTTCTGTAAATATATAGAAAAAGAATGGAAACGTAAATCTTTAGTTATGTTTCATAATGTGTGAGATTCGAAAAGAACATTGCATAAATTATAATTTAACGCAAGTCTGTAATGCCCGCTTGCCCGCATTTGCAGTGTTAAGAGTTGAGAATTTTCCCACAATTTTCTTCACTCTGCGCCACACTTCGGCTTGCGCTGCAGGCAAATCAATAGCTGCTGTTCAGATTCAAATCAAATTCAGAATTCTAGAAAATTAATTAAAGCAATGGCAGCTGATGCGGTTTCCGTTTGCTACACACACACACACACACACACACTCACTCACACACACGCTCGCACTCGTGCAATCAGTAAATAATTCTCCCATTCTGGCTGCGCCTTATCAGGCATTCAGGCAACAACTGAGGCACACCACAGCGTATAATGCGTGCTACACACACACAGACACACACACACACACACGCATGCACGCACGCACACTCATGCTCGGGCATATCATTTTATCATAGACACACTGACGTCTCCCATGTGGGCAACCCTCACCACAGAACGCTGCCTACGCCTTTGCGCTTTAGAGAATCTATGAGGCGTTAAACGCAAACTAAAAGCTTAGAGCAACCAATCAACAGCAGTAGCAGCAGCAGCAACAACAACAACAACTTCAACAAGAACAACAACATCAACTGCAGTTTTGGGGCGTGTGCCGTCGCTTATTGATAAATGATTGATTATCGGCGTGTGGGTGCGCTGCGGTTTACTTTGCTTTAGCACAAGAGTTTAGTGTTTGCTTTTAGTTTATCTTTAATGGATTATTTTAGCGGTTGGCAGCAACGAAAAGAACAAAAATATCAAAAATCATTGCCATAATCCACGTTCTTTTGCCACGCCACGCCCGCCTCATAGGGAGCCATCATATAAGTAATTTATATGTGCTGCCCCTGCCGTGTGCTTAAGCTATTGCGGCTCTTTCTTGCTCACTCGCTCGTTCTTGTTGTTGCTGTTCCTGTCTGAAAGCTGTTTTACTTCATTTTCATTGGCATCGAATAGATCAATCATGGCTGGCCGACATGCCGTACAAATGGTTTAATGATACGCAATTATTCACCAATAAAACTGTCGAGCAAATGTCAAGAGTTGAGCTTTTTTGTACAGATACACAGAAGAAAATAAATAATAAACAAAAAATTTAAATATACATTTATTTGCTTAAAACTTTGCTCATGCCAAATATTTGGCAGTTTTCTCAGTTTATTTATATATTTATATTTATATTCAATTTTTGTTCGATGTTGGTGATATTTTGCTTAAGTATAGTTAAGTTAGAATATCTACAAGCACAAATATTCCAATGCTGGATAATTCATATTAAACAATTGCCAATTTATAATCCACAAATATTGTTAATGTGTTGTAATAAAATATTTATCAAAAAAAAAAACAAACGCCAATCAAATAATTTCAATCAATTTCGACAACATTTAACATACATCAATTAAACATAAACTCTGAAAAATTTTTAAATACCAAAGACAATTAATGGCCAGACTCACTCTATCTGAACACACTCATAATTTCTAGCCGACTATTTGCCTAAAGTGCCTGCCAATTATGGCCTGTAAATGCCTCTTAAATTTATTGCACAAATGTGGCTTTAATTAAAGCGCGATCAATTGGACAGCTAAAAAAACAGACAGACGGAAACATTTATTATTTTTCGCTGTCAAAATGGTCGACACACGATCACTAGGGGCGGCACCCCTCTGTCTTCGCTGTCTTGACATTTAAGTTGGCTTTTAGTTAATTTATTGAATACTTTCAATTTCGTGGCTCGCAATCAGTTGCAATGTGGCTGTAAAATTTTAATGTGCCCCGTTTATTATCTCAACTTGAAAATCTAATTACCAAAAGTGACTGCAGCAACGTGTACTCTGTCGGTGCCCACTGTACCCCACCCCTCCGGCCGTTGTCCGGAATGCCCAGCGAGCGATATGTGACCTGCTCGACTTGCAGCTGACGCCGTAGCTAGCCAGCTTTTGTGTATTTTTTTTTTGTTCACTCTCGCAATTAAAGGCGGCCAAAAACCAACAGCGAACAGAGGATATAAAAAACAAAGCAAACAAAACTTGCTCGCTGGCCTTTATTATCTTGATGAGCGGCCAAACTATTTTACGAGCTCGACAACAAGTTAATTAGCCATTGGTATTAATGCGCCGCAAGGCGGCCGAACACAGTTGGCTGAAACGAATATTTTTGGTGTTGTCAAATGTATTTTACTTTACTTTTTCATTTGGCTTACTGCCTGGCTGCCGCATCATCTCTTTTTGGCCTACTTCCTATCATTAATGAAGACGCCTTGTACTTGCGCATCTTTTACTTTTCTTTTGTTTTTTTTTTTTTAATTTGATTTGCTTATTTTAATGTTTATTGCCGCCCCAGTTGACCGCTTCCTATGCCAAAAAAAAAAGAAAAGTTCAAGTATAAACATCAACAGCAATTGCTCTTCGCCGGCTTATGTTTGCTCAGCTAATGACAATAATTAAATGCTCAAGTGCGTGGTGCTTCGAGTTATGCATATTAATTAGCCAAAGTCGCGTAGCGTGTGAATTTTTTCTTGTTGTTGCCGTTTCCGTTGCGCACCTGCACGACGAAAAAACAGCACAAAATAAAGAGGAAAATTAAATAATAAAAGAGAGAAAAATATAAAAATAATTTGGCCAAGCGATTGGCAAAGCTGTGCAAACAATTTTAATTAAATGGCAATTGCGCATACGCCGCGTGTGCATGTGCCGCAGATGGCCGATAAAGCGTTCCCAAAGTGCCAGCTGACAGCTGTTGCCAGCGCCGCAACGTGTTGCAATAATCGTTACCAGCAACGGCAACAACAACATAAATTTGCCTGCCACAGTTTATTGACGCTCAATTTGATTTGGACTCGCCTTGTCCACCTCTCACAATTGTTTCTGGCTCTAAGGCCAAAAGTCAACACGATCAGCGTAGGGCGCTTGAGATTGTTCGTTCTGTTGTTGTTGGTAATCTTTTTGAATTGCTCAAATGACACCGTTTAAAACAAACGGACGTGCTATAAACAAATTAAACTTGCCACGAAACACAAAAAATGTGAACACACTCAAACATAATGCGTTGCGACGACGCCCACGAAAATGAATTGATTGTGAATGAAGGCAACAACTGCAACAAGTCAACAATTTATTGTTGTTGCCTGTTTTGCGGTCGCTGTCGATGATGTTGCATTAAATTTGTTGCCCCTTGCTGCGCTGTTGCGTTGGCGTTGCCGTTGCCGTTGAACTTTTGGGAAGACCACAACAACAATGAAGCTAACTCTGACAAACTTTGACCCAAAAAAAATCATAGGTAATAGTTCGGAAATGAAAGGGTTTTATTTTTGGGCACTGATGTGCTTCGTGTTTTCGCTGAGTGCGTCACAATTTGTGAAGTTTTGTTTACATAGCATTTAATCAGTTAGGCGTTTAGAAAAGGCGCGCCCAAAATAATTATTTCGTTTATAATATGGGTGTATTAAAAAGCGAACAAAATAAGGAATGTGAAATATGCAGAAAGTCAATTAAAAATTTAAATGGATATTGTTTTTATAGGTACAAATTACTAAATTAACTTGAAGATCATTTGTGGCTGAATTTGTATAGTGCGGTTGTGTTCAAAACAGCTTTGAATAAATCATGAATCAAATCTTATAAACCGCAAAGCACACAGGTAATTCATAAATCTTATGCCCAATCGTAGCTTATTGTGATCACGCCCTAATTTAACTACAGTGGTCACTCGGAAGTGCTAATCGTTTCGATTTCAGAAGTAAGTCTAACTTGAGGTTATTTAAAATTTTTGAAAGCCGTTTGTTTTTTACAAAAATAATAACAAATATGATAAATATCTTTTAATGTTATTTTTCAGTTGTAATTAAAAGCTACATTTTTGTGATTTATAATTTTTATATAAAGTACCTGAGCGATCATTAGATTTTTAAATGTATTTAGTATATATCCGCAGCTGCATAAACAATATGTATATTTTGTCAGATTTGGGTGTGCATTAAACCTAACCCAAAGTGTTGCAATCTTGAACGCCTTCTCAGAGATTGAGCTCTCCAAGCAAAAGTTTCACGCTGCGCACAAGCTGACGACCTTTTGGCATACACACACACACACAAACATACACACACACACACACACATGTGAATGTTGGTGAATATTGGCACTGCCTGAAGCTGTGCACAAGTCAAGTCAAAAATGTATAAATTTATATCATTTGTTTTTTAGTCTTTTCTTTTTTTTGTCGCTCGTTTTCTTTTTTTCAGCTCTTTATTTTATTTTTTTTTGGTTTTTTGTATTTTTTGATTTTAAACGCAGGCAGTGAGCAGCGGGTGGCCGAAGCGCAGGTGGCTTCAGAGATTTTTTGGTGCTTTAAGCGTGTTTTCTGCTTAATGTTTAATGCCCGATAATTTAACATTTGTGTTGTATGTATTTTCTACAATTTGTTATGCAAACAAACGGGGCCACAGTTTACTTAACAGCCGCTTATAAATCATCATCAACAACAACAACTGCGGAACGAACACACAGCGTACCCATCGATAATATCGTCATTGTTTAAACAATGAAAAATGTGCGATATGCCCTCATAATATTTATTTGGCAGCCTATAACAACGACTATAACTACAGAACAACAACAACGACGACATCATCTTCATCATCGATAATCATCATTGTCAGGGAGTTCATCAAGCAATGTGGGCATTGATTTTCGACAGTTTTTTTCCTTTTCTTAAGGCCTGCAACTTATATACATATGTTTCGTCATTATTGATTGATATTACCCCAAAAAGAAAAAGTTCTTACTGGAGGCTCATTACGAAGAGACCCAGTTCCCGTCCCATTTCCACTCCCTTTACCCAAAGGCAGTGCCAATGAATGCAATAAATTCACATTAAGCCGCTCACATAAAACGCCTGATTGCACACTGCGCGCTGTGGCGGCAAAAGCTAAAGTTCTCCCAGTTGGTCTCTCTCTCTCTCTCTCTTTCTCTCGCTTACGGGGGAACGCGCTGAAGCCAACATCCTGTTGACAGTCGACTGTTGCAGCAGCAGCAGCGGCAGCTATCAATATTAAAAGCGCTTATTTGACAGAAATATGACAAATGCCTGACAGCAAAGCTGAAAATAAGCGCGCACAGGTTGGCACAGTCCACAACGCATTTCGATGGCTGCCACTCCCTCTTCAGCAAAGTCTCTGTCCGCGCCGCCCCCTCGATGTCCTGTTGTGCTGCGCAAAGTGCCAAGTCATTAGTAACAGGCGAGAGCAAACGTCAGATATGCTTTTTGGATTAGTCAATTCAAATTGCGTGCGAGTATTGAACTGTTGGCAGCTGCAAGGGCGAAATGATTTTAGCTGCCGCTGTTGCCTTTGGCCTATTAACTTGGTCCTGGCTGTTTGTTTGTATGTGTGTGTGTGTGTGTGTATTCTTCTGTGTGTAGACCATACGAACTTGCCACATGCTGCGCCCAGGCATTCAATTCGCGGCTTCTGCGCGGCTGCCGTTGACAACGCACGACACGTGCAACACTCACGCAATTTCAATCAGCCCCCTTCTAGACCCGTCCCTGCACCCGCTACCCTTGCGCGTGTGTTAAATGAAATAAGTAAGCATCGAAAATGCGTTCAACTGTCAAAGTGGTGCACCACCGCCATCGGTATATGGCAAACGCTAGTGGGTAACTTTACCCAACCGCCATATTCTACCGCCTTTTACCTTTATGCTCGCATGCAATGAAGCGTGCCGCAGCTACAATGCAATCACAGTCCAAAATGGGGCATAGCCAAATTGTAGGATAGCTTATCAACGATACGTTTGTGTAGGTGTGGGCACGTGTGTGTATATATATATGTGTGTGTGTGGGATCTCTGGATTTTCAATTGGAAATTGAATTGAGCCCACGTGAAGTTAGCGCTAATGAAAACCAGACGGTTGGAAGAGTGCGGAATTATTTTACAAAGCGAAACCCATGAATATGCCAGGGAATTCCTTTACAATTTTAAAGTACTTGTGGCTTAATTTCAAGTGTAATTTAAAGCTGATATGGTATCTGTTCTTAATACAGAAAGCATTTTTAAAGTGTATTCCTTAGTTCAATTCAAAATTTGAATTTATATTATGCGATATAAAATGTTGAGGATAATTTTAATCATACTAATTAATAAAATAATTATATTACAATAATACGTGATTATGTAAAAATGCAGTGAATACTCATTATTTGGATATCAATGTAATACCAATGCAAAAATAAATTTAAAAATGATTGAATTTTAATGCAAAAAATACACTGTAAAATAGTGTTAAAATCTACATAAAAATAAACAAAATCTGCCTTAAAAAAACATTTTCAATAATAATCAATTTAAAGCACTTGCAATTCGCCTTAATCAAAATCAAATGAACATTAAAGTTAACATTAATATCTGTGTATCTAGAGATATATGTACATACATATGTATATCTGACACGACTCGTTATATTGTTTTCTGAACTGAACTGTTATTTGTCGCATTATCAGCAAGATATTTCGCATAATTTTCGCGTTATTTTAAAATGCACAACAGGCAAATAAACACGACGCTTTGCGCCAATTTCATAAATATTTTTATGGCGTTTAATAAAATTTTATTGGCAGGGGCTGCATGTTTTATGGCCGTCTGCTACGCTTGCTCCTGCAAGCGGCTCTGGCTTGTCCGCGGCTACTCCAATTTGTCGCCGCGCTGCAGCAGTTGATCAACTCCCTTTCGCTGCCAGCCCTGCGCTTGCCGCTCATTCAGTCTGCCACGGCAGCTGACTGCATGCAATTTTTTGCGTATTTTAACGCTTCATTGTCAATGCAACTGACAGGCACTTGCCGCTTGTCGCTTGCCGCTGCAGATGACGATGGCGTTGGCCATGGAGTTGCTGCTATGCAACGCGACGTTGTCATCAGTTGCAACAATTACTTAAATGCAGCTATAATTTTTATACAGACGGGCGGGAAATTTACTGGGCCAGTCATCCCAGCCAGCGAGCGGAGCGCTTATGGCTATTTTCACAATTTTATTTTTATTATTATGGGTCCAACTATTATTATTATTACGCCATTGATGTTAATGCTGATGTGCCCTGCATGCTTTACTAAAAAAAACAATAAAAAATAAATAAAAAAAATTCCAACATACCAACTCAAAATATATATGTATATATATTAAAATACCAACAGGCTGTGATAAAAATAATTGCATTATTGCTTTTCATGCCCGTTACCGTCAGTGTCAACCATCAACGGCTGGCGATTAAAAAAATATTTGTGGTCCATTAGCTTGTCGCATTGTTATACATAATTCTACCCGCTGTACATTTATTAAATTCTTTGGCATATATACATACATAAGTATATAAATGTTTTTGTCTTTTTAGTCTGCAAAATATGTTAAGCTTTCAATTTAAGTAAAAAGTAAATTTTTGAATAAATTTTGAATAATTAACCATTGGCTAACAACTTGCCTATAAATATTAATTTGGCATTCAATTAAGCGCGTCACAAGAAATGCCGCCGGCAGCAGCAACAACATTATTTCTTACTTAATATACCCTATAAATATTGTTTGTATTAAAATTTATATAAAATTTATTTATTTAAAATTTATAAATATATGCAGATTTAAACGTATCCTACAAATCTTTTATTTTTACAGTGTGCTGACTTCTCATTCCTTGTTTTGTTTTCCCTTACTTGTATTGTGTATGCCTGTCTACTCACTCTTTCTCTTATTGTTAATCAAAATGTCTCTTTTTCCTAGAAAAAAATTAATTTCAAACTTCTACGTAAAAATTCTTTAAATATCTTTTCAGTCTATCACTCTTAAACAAAACTCATTACACGATTTTTGTTAAAAATACTCATATGTATTTACTGTTTAAGAATTCACTCAATATATACAACTTTATAATTTTTAAATTATGTTAATCCCACTTTTTTTACTTATATAAAAAAGTTCCATTAGAAATATTTATTTTTCTTATTTGCTTATTAATTAACTTAATATTTATTTTATTTTAATGACGGAATAAAATAATCCGCAGTGTTCAGCCCACTTCAACGATTTTCTGTGTACAGGGTATTAAAGTGATTCAACGCCAACTTTTATTGATCAATTTGGGTATTTAGCATTTTGTCAATGTGTCATATTGCCTTGCCATGGCTTTCATAGGGTCTCATTCGTCTTCTTCTTCTACATCGTCTGCCGCCCCTTTCAATTTCGCCGCTCGGCACATAAATCACATCACAGTTCGGCAGGCAAATAAAACATTTTTTACAGCATCTTTTTCGGCATTGGCTCTGATTGCCGAACAATGGCAATTAACCCATAAAATGAAAATGCCCACATTTAATCGCAATTCAACCCAGTCGCAGACCCCGTGCCCACTGCCAATGAAAGCGGCGAAAAGTGGGGGGGGGGGACCAATTAATTGAAATTCAAAGCTTTAGCTTTAACTTTGAATTTGAGTCAGTTTTATGAGTGTAGCGGCTGCGTTTTTTGCCGGTTTCTGTGTTACTTGGCTCTGCAACAAGAGCCATCATCATTGCAAGCCCCATGCCCATCATCATCATCAACAACATCGTTATCATCGTCGTTGACTTGTGTTTCCAATGAATAATAAAGTAGAGTGAAGTATACCAAGTCGTCGTCATCGTCGTCGCCGCCAGTCCAACAGATATAAATCAATTCCAGAGAAGCGACAAAATTTACATTCCGTTTTGCGTGTGTGTGTAGAGGATTGGAATTGGAAGCCCGGGCGGGAGCTGGAAATGGAGCTGAGCCAACTGAATGGAATGGGGATCAGCCATTTGGCTTATTGAGATTTCATCGGAAGTTTTGTGCGCATTGTGTCACAGGCGCATGCGTATTAAAATTTATGGGAACGGTAAAGCCAAATGGCATTGTATTAATAAAAAATAAAAACAAAAAATATACGAAAAAAATCTGAAATCGTTATCGTTGAAATCGTGCGAGGCGATACAATTCGTAAGCGTTTAACTTTAAGTGGGCCTTGATTAATGATTTCAGAATGCGTTGCGGTCGACCACGCACCACAGGAGGTTGGCAGCTGGTCTAGAAAAAAAGCTACAGCAGGGGGCACAAGAATCCAGTCCAATAGAAATGCGTACAAACGACGCCTGGCCTTGGCAAAGCTATAATCGATAACCGGGGATCATGCTGAGCTTAAGCACTGATCTACATGCAGAACTAAAGTAAACTGCACATATATGATTATATATTAAATCTAAAAAATTCCAAACATGATAATGTTATCATGTAAAAATTCAAAGTTCAGCAAAATTTGATACGTTTCTAATGGTTTTCACATCGAAATTGGACCATTTGTCAGACGGCAACTTTGGCCTCAATATCTATCTACCTGTCAGACCTTTGGCTGCAAAACATGTCCAATCAATGCCAGTCCCATTACTTTAAAAACCCATCAACACAATGGCCACTCGCTGCCAAGAGAGTAGCTCAAATTACACATTAAAATAAAAATAAAAAAATATAAAAAAACACGCACACACATTAGGCAAACATGAAATAAAAATGGAGAGGAGACAAAAAAAAATAAAATTGAAATTTCATCATTCTGATTAGCTTGTCGCCATCAACTTGCGGCTGTCGTCTAGAATTTGTGCTTGCGGCATATGCCATAAAAATAAAAGACGAGCCATTAATGAAAATTACGTAGCATCCTCAGCTCCACACGGCGCATACAAATTTTCCAACTGACTGCAAACGACGCACGATCAGATAAAATATAAGAAAGAAAAAAAAACATACACACACAATATATAATATTAAAGTTGAAAATGTCATGTCAAAATTTGGCGCTGCTGCGCAACAACAATATGACGGGGGGTGATCAGAGAGCGTAAGAGAAGCAAAGATTCTGGACAGGACAAGGTAAGGGCAGTCCAAAAATGTGTTGATACTCACACACACGCACACACACACACACACACACACACACACATATGTCTCAGTGTAAATCGATCCTCCCCACGCGGCACAATGAAATTTCAGTTCAAATGAAAAATTGACAAAAAAAATGAAATAAAAAGGAAAGTGAAGCCGGGCCCAAAGACGGACAGCGGGGGATAAGGACGACGACAACAATTACACAAATAAAATGCACAATATTAAACGAAATTATACTCTATATATACTTGTGTGCCAGAATGTGTGTGTGTGTGTGTGTATGTGCGTACTTCCCCTCTTGGCTCAGTTGGCAGACAGGCGACAGAACAAAGGCCAACGGCGGCATAAAACAAAAGGGCCCAAAGGCATAAGGCTGACAAGGCAGCTGTCCCTATGCTGTTGCTTATCCCTACCAATATCTCTCTCTCCCTCTCTCTCGCTCTTTCTCTTCTGGTGGCTCTGTTCTGGGCATGTTGACAGTGCCTGGGTTTCTGCTTGGTCTTGGGTTTGCTTTGAGCCTGCAGCGCGGGTTTTGTGTATCATTTTTCATGACAGGCAGCTACTCAAACGCACACACACACACACACTTACACACATTCAGTTGAAATGTCGCGCAGTTGGCAGACACTCCAAACTGCAATTGCTGCAGCTAATTACTACTTAATATGTTTTTTACCTAACTAAATACCTCTCTCTCTCTCTTGAGTTCACCCCCTCTCTCTCGCTCTTTCGCATTCTCTCTTGAATTGTGTTGCTTTTAGTCACACATTAATCAACACGTAGCCAATGCTAATGAAGACGCATCTCTGCACTGCGCACAGCTCACTTAAATTCTGATTTAAGGCAGCCACCCAAAAATGTGCCCAAAATACATATATCATTATTTGGAAACTGCCAGACAGCATGAGTTCATATTACGACAAGTGTGTGTGCGAGTGTTCCTCTGAGTGTGTTATGTGTGTGAGTGTATTTGTTCTATAGCAAAGACTTCATCATTTAACGATTATTTCTAGCAATTTCAATGCACTCACTCAGACCCCACATCAGGTCCTCTCGACTGTTGCAGGTCTGTCGCTATCTTTCACTCCCCCTGACCCCCTTTACCCAATCCCCTTCACTCGCTGCAACATTGCGAAAATTTACGATGCCTGTGACACAGTTAACTCATGCTCGACACCAAAACATATATCAAATGTGTGGCACGACTTGGAATGGCAGAGGCAGAGCCACGAGCTTAGCCTGAGGGTAAAGGCTGCGTTACCTGCTGCTGGCACCCAACGGCTCCCCTCCCCCTTCGCCCCCTTCGTTCCAGTTCCAGTTTCAGCCAGGCAAACAATAACGTGAAATATGTGCGGCGTTTTGCAATTCATACGCAAAAATGGATGAGCGGCGCATTTGAATCGCAATGCGGATGGTTTGGTTGGATCTGGCCGAGGGCAACGGTAGCCATCGCCGGCAGTTGCCACGTAGCTTTGTGGCTATGTGGGTTGTAGCATCAAGGACACATATTGCCGGGCACAATAACACATTGTATGGCAATGGCAAAAACATAAAATTAAAGTGTCGTCGTCGTCGTTGTCGTGGTCGTCGATGGCGGCCCCAACTGAAGTGTCTGCGCTGGGCCAGGAACTGGCCATGGAGCGGGTGGTTTGCATTTAATCTTCCAATTGAGTGCGTGCTGCTGTTCTGGTGCGCTGACATAGATAAACTGGCATATCCTGACTGTCTACACTTTGTTTCTTTTTTTTTTATTTTTTTGTTTTTGCATTGCCAACATTTTTGCTTTTAAAAAACAATTAATCTTTATTAGCCGGCAGCGGATGGCGGCGTGTTGGCAACTTTGTCGATGGCTCAAAAGCCAATTAAAACTGTTTTGCCAGTGCAACAATCGAAAAAGGCAGCACCCAAAAAATAAAATACTCGAGTGGCACGCCTCACAGCCCCCCTATAACCACCCTCTGCTCATTCACCCTTCGTTTTTTCGTTCTGTGTAATTAATCATTTTTACTGATTTTATATTACATTACTTGCTTCGTTCTTCGCCTTTTCCGTCTCGCTTTGGCATTAAAAGTCAACGCTTTCGGCTGGGCCGAAAGGAATTGTGCAATATCCGTAAAATGCGCAAAAGTTGCCATCAATATGCTACGCTCGGATACGTCCATCAGAAATGCACTGAAGCGTAGATCCTTTCGTGTTACCGTGCCTCGTCGACAAAGGATTCGTTACGGATTTATTGGCAACTTGATGCGAACCCTGGCCCCGGCCCTGGCCCTGGCCCTGGCCGTGACCGTGATCCCCGCATTTGCCTGGCCAGCCTCTGTGACTTTTCTGCTTTTGGCTCGTGCTATAAATTGACTTTTTTCTTAGTTCTGATTTGTTAAAACGCCTTTGCACATACAAAAAAGGAAGAAGAAAAACAACAACAATAACGAAATAGAAAACTCAACCCTCAAAATTAAAAAATATTTTAGGCCTATGGCCGTAAAAGTTTTGTGTGGTCAGTTAGGCAAAAGGCCGAATAAATAAGGTATCTCAGAAAGTTTTCGTGATGCCAAATTAATCCATAGACAAATCATTAAAGGCCAGAGACGATATTATTACGGGCCTAAAAAGGACTTTGCGCGTTGGTAGCGCACTTGAAAGGGATTAGTTGCCAAAAGCGAAAAAAGAAACAATAGCTCAACAAATTTGTGTAACCGAAATTCTAATGCCCTTGTTATGTGGGCTGATAACAGAAAAACATATTGAGAATATTTCATAAATATGCAAATTATTTTTATGCTTTTAAAATTATTTTGCATATTAATTTTTGGTTGCAAAAAGCAACAAAAGATAAAAGGAAAACACTGGGAAATAGAGTTTTGACATATCTATATTCTTTTATGTATACTTTAAGTTTCATAAATGTATTATTAATTTATCGTACAGATATAACACGATTATAATAAAGCCAAAAAGCATGCGTTGATTTATTCCACGAATTTCAAACCTACCGATAAATGCCTAATGCACATTTGTAAGGGTATCAACTTTAGCTGTCGCACAATAAATTGTTAATCATCCCCGCGCCTTTTGCTATACATTTTTGGGGTGTGCACAAAAACTGGAATCGAGCAATATAACAATGCATGGAAATCCCTAAATGCTGTTAAACAGAAAATAAATGAAGTCGACGCGGTACGCGGGGTGCAAAAGGATTTGTGCATTAGCGCCGCAGACAAGTATTGATGGCTGGACACGGACTACAGCTGGACAAAAAGGCAAACAAGACAGACAAAACATTTGTATAGAAAATCAGTTGCATGTATTTATTGTTTAGGGGAGGGCCAGAGGCCAAGAGGAAGAGTCTAATAATGTCGCCAAATGAAAATATGTATGCGGCAATGGGCAACAAATTTTCAAACACCCGGTGGTTGCTATTATTGCTGCGTGCTCAGAAATTCATGTTTGTTGTCAACATTTGCAGTTGTTGTTTATTTACATATTGTTGTTCCTGTTATTTCTTTACTTTGTCATAGAAAATTAGCAACACCCCAAACGTGTCTTCAAATCAGTTTATCAAAAATATTTACCCAAATGCTTAGTCTGAACATATCCGAATTGTTGACACATTCCACAATGTTTGTTTAGGTCGCACTCTCTCAGAAACATTTTGGCTGATTGGGTTAGTTGCTAATTTGAGGCACTGTCGCCAAATGCATTTTTAAATTACATTTTCGACCAAACTCAATCTGTCATAACTATTTGTATACGCTGCTTGTATTCCGAAAAAAATCGTATGTTGCCGCATGTTGCAACATACGCAAAACGAAAGCTTCAACAACAGAAAAACAAATCTGACAAAAATATGAAAAACTTTTGAACTAAAATTCACAGTAGAAATCAGGTCAACTGGATATATGCAAATGCCATGTACAACTATTGTACAACATGTAGCCCAACAATGCGCACAACTTGTTAAAAATGTTTTTCCTTTTTTTCGCTTTTAATATAAATCGTACACACACACAACACGCAGCCTGCCTGCCTTTTAGCCTGACCAACATGGCTTTGGTCAAAAGGCGGCTGCACCAAAAGCAGCGCCAAGTGCAACTGCAACTCTGCTACGGCTGCGGTGGTGGCGGCGGCGTCGGCTGGCCAAGATAATGCCAAAGCAAACTGCAACCAGACTGCACGCCAGCCCACCAGCAGTTTGCGTGGCGGCTTGGCAAGAGCCAATGGCTGAAGCTAGCAACTGTCATGGTCGCTCCAGCTGCTGCGGCGGCTGTGGGGCTATCTTCGGTTTCATATTTTCGCTGCAGTTTATAATTCACGGTTTTTTTTTACAGAATCTGCAGCTGCATTTGCATTAACTGTTTACTTGGACATCTTGTGCTGCAAAATTTTAAGTGTTTAAACAGTACACAGGAATTGGGGCATGATAATTTGAGTATTATATACAGCAAAAGTCTACGACTTAAATTATTACTATATAAAACGAATTGCCCAGTTATTAAATTATTTACAATATTTATATAACAAATTTATAATTTATGCACATTTTTTAATAGAAAATATATCTTAACGCTGATCAGCTTTTTTTCTTAACATAAAAATATAAAGAATATAATATATATTTAATAACAATTTTTTTTTTCTTCATATTTCTAAACATTTTGCGTTATATTTAAGACTTGAAGCCTTTATCTATATCTCAAATCACGTTAGTTTCAACTAAACTTCAAGGTCTTTAACCATCATCCAGAATGCAGCTAAGCTGAGATTACAACCTTTGCCAAGTGCATTTGGACGTCGACTAATCCTGGCCTATGTAACTCTGTAATTTTTTCGGTATATTTGGCTCCACCTCCGCCCTGGAGCCAGCACAAAACAAAGTTTATTCAACGAATACGCTTTTTTTTTCTATATTTCTGTTGTTGTTTTTTCAGGTTTATATTTGCTGTAAGCCTTTTTTCGATTTCGAGAGAGTGCAGATCGGCATAAAAACCAGTTGCAGTTACAAGTTGAAGGGGGTAAAAAACACAAAAACAAGAAGAGCAACTACTACAAATAATGGCGTCTCTCTATTTCACAGTGCAAAGTGCATTGAGGCATAAGCCTGCAAGGGATGGCCGCCATTTGTTTACGAATAGCCAAATAGAAAATGCAAAATGGAAAAGGGAATGCGAACAGCGAGAGAGAACTGTTAGATGCATAATACATAACTATGTATAACTATTTTTGCCATGTTTTTCGTTATTATTTTTTTGCATTCATGCCGCTCGCCCAGCTGTGAAATTGTGTCAAAATCGGATGCTGCAGGCAGCATTTGATGCAGTTAGCTTTAAAGGCTGCGACGCAAGCGGTTTTTTTTTCTTTCAAACATTTATAGAACTGCCTGTGCAATTTTCCAGCTACGTTACCTGGCAATTTCAACGGTATATTGTAAATTTCACTTAATATGACAGCGTACTTTGCCAGTGCCGGGGCCGGCAGTGTTAATAAAGTTGTGCAGAGTCCAAAGTCAACTAATTAGTTGCGGCCCAGATTTGCCAAACATCAAGAAGCTTACCTAAAAAGGAAGAGAGAGATAGACAGTTGAGTAAGGCATATAAAAAATATGATTTAATAAGCAATTAAATTATTTTAATAACGTTGGCGGTGCAGTCAAACAAACTGCACATAAAATTGCAATTTTCCAGCAAATTTCATCACAACAACAACAACTGCAACAACAAATTTTACAAAAACCAGGCCGCCGGCGTTTGGCAACACAAACTTGCATTAAACAAAAATTAAGAACAGCTACAAGAAGAGCCTGTAAAAATGTGTAGTAACAAAAAAAAATTGTGCTGTCGTTGGAAGTGATCAAAATGGAGACACCCTGTACCCAACCAAGAACTAAAACCTATAAAAAACGAAAAGCTTAAGAAATTGTTGCGCTTCCACAATATCATGGAAGTTTGAAGTTTTCTGACATGCCTATATGGAAATTAATAGATTAAATTTGGTATACGTATTTCGATGAAAACCTGTTTAGTTTTGAGAAAATTATGGTGTTTTGAGATTTCTATGCTAAAAAACCAGGACTTAAAAGCGATATTTATCGATTTCATTAATACGAAAATTTGAGTTATCAATCGTTTTAAATAAGTCTGTGTATTTAGAAACATACATATATATTTTTAATATTAATTATGTAGCAATTATAATGATTGACACTGCTGATAAGGAATACATGAATTTTATAGGGTCTGATATACACCCGTTTTAGTAATTTCCAATGGGCTCAGTGTATTACGAGGAGAACATCTCTAGCAACTGGGCAAAGCCAAAACTCAACAGCTACCAGTCCAAGTCGTCGTCATCATCAGCTGTGATAGCAGCAACTCAAGTGGCAGAGAGAGGGAGAAAAAGAGATAGATAGATAGGGGGCAGGGGCAAGCAACAGGCAGCAGCAGCATCTCAACTAATGCCATCAAGCTGATGCATATAGTGATTAGAGTGGACGCACTACTGACTCGCATCGGCTGCAGATGACGATGACGATAAGTGCAGTTTGCAGCGAAATAGAAAAGTTACCAACACACACATGCCCACTATGGCTGTGTGTGTGTATGTTCCTGATGATAATGATAGATAAGTGTGCGCCAAGTGTACTACGTAACTTTACTCTAACTTCAAAAGCTATCAGCAGTTAAATCGAAAAGCAGTAACCCAGCCACAGCTCGACTCCAGCTCGAGTCAAGGCTAAAGCCATCGGGCAAGAACTGTAAATGTGGCGCAGCTTAATGACAAGAGCGCTGCTGCCAAGGAAGCTGCTGCAGCGGCAGATACTCGCATAGCTACCAAGTGCGCGCAACGGACTCTTGCATCATTAGCAATTGGGGGCTGGCCAAGGCGAGCCGAGCAGGCGGGCAGACGTGGGCCTGGGCATGGGAAATATTTGCTATAAATGCATGCAACATTAAGTAGAACGCATTTTAGCCACAACAACAACGGCAGCAGCAACCTGATGATGACGCTGCTGCTGCTACTGCCGCCAACGCCACACGCCACTTCACTTGACTGCAGCTCCTTGTCGTAGCTGTTGCTGTTGTTGTTGTTGTGCCTTTTCACAGCTCAACGCTTGCCCGCTTTTGCAGCCAGGCTCAGGCCCCAGCTCCAGCAAAAGGGTCCATATATATATATATTTATTTTTTCCAAGAATCTTGACGGCTATTAAGAAAGCAGCCAAGCCAAGCAGGAAGCCTGTGCGCGAACTGGGCTGACGCTATAAAATAAAATTATTATTTTCTTTTCGTGCTCATAATTTCAGCATTTTCCTAACTGTTTTTTGCTATAGCAGCGCTCTGCTTTGTTTCTTTTCTACTTTTTTTTGTGGCCCCAATTAGTAAAAGTCTTTTCCTTATTACTTTTAGCCTTGGCTTTTGCCCGCTGCTGCTGATAGATTCTTCGAGCACTTTTAACGCAGATAAAACGAAACAAAAAAAAATGATGAAATACTAAAGCTTGAGCTAAGCGCAATATCTTGTAGTTTGCCTGGGCTGTTAAGAACTTAAAATTTAATTAATTATAGAGCATAAAACATTCATTGTTGGTGTTCTTATTTATTTTGCCCGTTACGAACGCATGATTCATGCTGTTTTTAATGGCATTTCTTGGTCTTTAATGTGGGTTGGCCTTCTTTTGACTTTAATGCTAAAGTCAAACACCCACTCAACGGACTTTTATTTATTGACTATTTATTTTATTTAACTGTGGCGAAATCAAGCGCTGAGCATTTGCGGTCATTTAGCTGCGATAAAAACCAAAATTTATGCAGCTAAATCTTGTTTTATGCACAAACAAAATGCAGTAAAAGAACAACAGCATTGAAAGAGAGAGAAAAATGCGCAAAAAAAGCATATAATAAAATATAAGAAAAATTCTATTTTCTCGGGCAATAAAAATGTCAACAGCGTCGCCGCAACGGACACTGCCAATTGCAACTGGGGAGGCGGCTGCTGTGGGTCGACTTCGCTTGGTCTGATTTATGCATTTCGCATGCAAAACGCTAATCAGTGTGCGAACCCTACTCCTCACTCCTCCTCACTGCTGACTCTCTCGTGCCCGTTGCCGTCTCGACGGGCGGCCCAATAAAAACCCAACAAGCAAAGCGGCAGGGCACGGAGTCTGTAATGCAAAACTCAAATAGCGTTTAGCCAAAGATGACTAATGGCGCGTTGCAGCATTTTGCAAGTGGTCAAGTGGGCTGCGACTGGGTTGAATAGGCTGCATGTGGAGGCTGTTAAATGAATGTTAACAGCAGCAATAGCAACAACAACAGCAACTATAGCACCGCCGGCCGACTTGTGGCATTATAATATGAAGCGAAATTCCATAAATTTGCATGACATCTGTGGCAAGTGCACCGATTGACATGCAACGCGACGCAGCACAAACATAAATAAATACGCATAAGTGTAAGTATGTATGAATGTGCATCTGCATATAAATATATAAATATATTCTTGGCTTGTAGTGGTGCTCAATTAATTTTCCTTTTTACGCACTGACTGATGGACAAACAGAAGTTGATTGCTGTTGTCGTTGTTGCTGCTGTTGTTGTTGTTACTGTTTCTGCAGCTTGTTGAATATTTTGCGCTTCAATAAGTTTTAACCCCAATTGAATTCAGCGTTTTCCCCGGTCAGCCTTGGGGTTGCTTACTATTAATTCTTGCTCTTGTTGTTGCTGTATCGAAAAAGTAAGTGCAAAAGTTGTTGAAATGCTTTCATATGCCTTCCATAATTATATAATTTTAAGCGTAATTTGTAAAATTTTGTAACTTTTGAAGTGCTTTAATAAATAATGAGAGCCTTGCCCGTTTGAGTTGAAGCTTAACATCATTTTGGCCCAATTTTATACTCTGTGCAAGTTTGGCAATGTGCCAACTTTTCTCTCCACATTGTTGCATAAATAATATATGTTTCATATTCAAGTAATAAGGATTGTAAACGTTGTGTACCTCTTACACTAAAATTACTATGAATTGATTCTAAATTTCATGCATTCTCTTATAAAACCAAAAATTGTTGCTTAAGCACTTGCTGTTTAAATTTGGGTTAGTAAATTTCGGTTCCCGATTTAAATTCACAATTAAACTAGAGGCAAAGGCATGAACAACAAGATATTTCTCGTGAAAATCTGTAGACTGCTGGAAAAGTTATACATATTCCTCGTAGGGATTATATGATTTTTTTATATTTTAAAGTTTTATGAATTCAATTGTTTTTTGTTTTTATTTAAATGCAGAATTAATCAAGAGGCCAAATCACGAAGAAGCTAGCAAACAAATAATGACTGTTAATTTCAAGCAAAAATGAAATTTAATATTTTCAGCTTATATCATTTGGTTCAATCATGTGGTTTTTAAATTAAAATTATGAACAGCGCCACAAATACGAGCCTGCGAAAACGTCTCTCAGCTGCAATGCAATCAGATTCAAGTTAATTACAATGAAGGCGTTGCATGCCACTTGCCAATGATAAGTCCAATCAAAAACAAATATACACAGACATATATTCAATGTATGTATATGCACATATAATGCGATTGATGTGCAGGCGAGTGGCCAACACTTGACCGGAAAATTAATTAACTAAAATATTTACATATATTTGCACAATTGGAGAGAACTTGAGTACCAAAAACCAAACGAATCACACACACACACACAATATTGGAACAGACAAGTATATGGTCTGTCCCGCCCACTTGAACAGAGTTATCCAAAACCAAGAAATATGAGTCGCATATGTGGCCAGTGGGCGGCAGAGGAAGCGGCCAATAACAACTGCGGCAAATGTCACTTAAGCGGTCATGTCCTGTACTCTATCTAGCAACTATTTGCTGTTGGGTGTGAGTGTGTGCACAACATATGGGCTTAGTTATTGTGCATAGGCAATGCTCATGTCCTGCTGCCACAATTAACTAAAAGCGCGCATCAAATTACAAACAAACAGCAGCAGCGGGAACAAGGCTGCCCCCAAATGGACGGACGGACAGACGAGTGACAACGACATGAAACGGAAGTAACAACTGTGCATGTGTGCGTATTTCAAGTGTTTGTGTGTGTGTATGTATTGGTTGTATTATTGTTATTTCACTCGAACGCTTGTAGATTTGTCGCCAACAGCTGTGTAGCTTTTGTAGCCCCAATCGACGGCCATTTTCTCTCTATATAGATACATACATATGCATATAGATATTTATATATATGTGGCTGTATATAACTGTGTATCTTTAGCCGTGCACGGGCTGCAATTTATGTATCTTTTGGCTTACAAGGATAGATGGTCATTGCGCTTGTAGCCAGCTGTGTTGTGTGTCGTGTGTTGCCCCCAACAAACCAACCTCAATCAGGGCCCTCAGGCAAAGCCGGGCGAGAGCCATGTGAAGCGAACGTTCCTCATTGTAAGCTACTTAAGATTTTGCACAGATTATATTATATATGCTAAAATAGACGCGCAAATTGAGTGTGAGTTTTCCATAGATAATCTTTTACAAGCAATTTAAAGCTAGACAAGTGCTAATATAACAAGCCAATGGCAACAGCCAGCCAGGTAGAGATACAACAGATCTCAACAGCAGCAACAACAATAGCAAGCAAATTAAAGGCTTAAGTACTTGCTGCAGAGCCAAAAGGCCAAGCAGGTCGAACAGGTCGGCCATATCACGTGCGATCAACTAATTAAAGCAAAAACCGTAAAAACAGGAAGCCGCACATTAGGCAACAACAAAGCGGCAGGGAGCAAGAGGGGAAGAGAAAAAGTTTTAGTTGAAAGATTACCACTACTAGAACTACAATGGTGTTTTTTTCTTCACCCCGCCGTGCAACATTAATGAGGCAGCGAGCTGCATCAGGAATTAAGGTGGGGCAGCAGCAACAACAGCTTCCTGGGCATATTCAATTATGAATGAGTTCCTAAAATTACAGTTAACTATGTTGCCAACCAGCCAGCCAACAACAATAACAACGCATCTCTAAGCTAAGGCTAAGGTTTTATAATAAACACGAACAAAACTTCAAGTCAAATCAGTTGGGCGTGGCTGCCACCAATTCATGCTACATTCGTTGACAGACAGCACAAAAGATACTTCAGCAGCAGTTGACGCAACGCAAAGCTGGCCAAGAGAGAGGGGAGCAGTGAGCGGTGTCGTATAAATCTCTGGCATGCGTAGATAAATTGAATTGAATGAAGGAGGCGCCACTGATTGGGCCAACAGCTTTGCCTCAACTCCTCATTCGATGTCTCTCTGCCTGTCAGTTGGCCTTAACGTGCGCAGCAGCGCTTTCACATTTTTCAATTATGGTTAATCATGCAAATGTTTGTCGCCTGTGAAAATGTTTTACATAATGCAAAGTGAAATGATGCTGCCGCCAATCGAGGAGTCGCTTGGCAACACTGCAGCCTTTTGCTGCATATATGAATAATTGTGTCTTTATGTGTGTGTGAGTGCCCCTCGACTGGACTTACAGCTGGTGCCCACAGGTAGCACAAACCATTTTTGCCACTTCATTTCACACACACATACACACACATACAAAGCATGGGCAACTACCTGGCCACAATCGATTGTGTGCCTTTTGCTACGTTTTGGGATTAGAAACAACCCCGAAACGTGTCGCATTATGCGTGCGTTTGCCACAGATGAAACGAAAGAATTGGATTGCTATGTCCTTCGCTCGGGCAATGCCGGATTTAAAGGGTGTTCCGGCCAATGCAAAATACCTGCGGGCCAAAGGTATGCACAGCGGTAATACACATTTTTGGTTGCCAAAAGAGATAATGCAAATGGCTTAAGCAATAATTGGAATTGTTTTCAAATAAAATGCGATTATAATGGGCAAAGGATACTCTTAAGATCTGTAATCTTTCATTTGAATGCAATGTAAAACTAATTTGAGTGAAAATGTTCAGCTTAGTGGCGTAACTTATTAAGAAATATGTTGTTTTTCTTACTTCTGAAAATGATTGCTCCAATATATAAATGCTATAAATTGTGTGATGAGTGTGTTTAAAAAAGAATATATTTCCAACGCATGAAAAACATCATTTTAAATAAATCAGAAATATCAACAACAAAAAATTAAAGAGTTTAATTTTCAGATTTTACACAGTCAGAAACAGAGATCTTATCTAGCTGGAACATATGTAAAAATCAATATGTTTTATATAACTTATATGAAAGAATTTTGTAGAGTTATTTCCACATCAGATATTTTACGGTTGTTCGTAGACTTAATTTCCAATTTCCTCATTTACGCACAGCTATTTTGTTTAGTCATGCAAAACTGTGCAATTCATCAATATTTTACCCCAAGTTATTCCATAATATATGGTTTATTCTCATGGCATTACGTTCTGCGTGTATGTTTGTTACCCACATAATGCCCCATTCAGTTACGCACCCTATAGCTATAGCTACCCACACGCTCTCTGCATCAATTCCCATGCGTAAACCAGACTATTTATATGTCTGGATGTGTGTGCGTGTGTGCTTGTGCCATTTGGTCATAAATTCAAAAAGCTGTCCAGCTTAAATTTTGGTTTTTCAATTTTTGAATGTTAGACATAGAGCAAAAACTCGCCCTATCCCCCCGTGCGTACACACATCGAATGCCTGTCGGGCCAGTCGCATAGTTGTGCGTGTAACTGTAAAACGTGTAAGGACCAATGTTGAGAAGTCCGAAAGGACGAGCGTAACACAAAAACCATGAGATTTCATTTAATTAAAGCATTTTTTCCAACTGGGCTACGCAGGAACCCCAAAAATTAAACTGAAATCCTCGCTTGCATGTTGAATTTTTGACGCCATATGTGCGTGGAATACATTAAATAAATAAATATATATACATATATATGTACAAACAAGCCTTTAAAAAGGATCAGGCGCTCAGGCGTCGTCACATACGAAATATTTGTAGTTTTGCGTTTTACATAATTTTTTCCCCTGTTGTTGTTGTTATTGTTGTTTCGCAGCTCCTAAACAAATATGCGACATTGGCCACAAAAACGGTTTGCCTTTGGATTAAATGTTATTAGCTGCCCCACAACACGCCCCTTTGGCATGGAAAATATGAAATCGATGTTGGGTTGAGGGAAACGGATATGGAGTTGGGGGGCCTGGCTTAAAAAGGTTAAACAAAGGTTAAGCCTGGGCCCACACAAATAACGGGTTGAGGCTTAGGCAGTCATCAAAGTTATTTAGTTAAAATTAGTGCTGTCGAGGATGTCTTTTCAATAAAGCAAAGCAAACAGGCGACACCAAGCCAAATTAGCTTCAGGCAATGGCAAAGGATAACACAGGGCAAGAGCAAGACGAAGGATATGCTGCTGCTGCTGACAACTGCGACGCGATGTCAAAGGCCGCCGTAGCTTAAAGGCATCTTGGAACTGAAGATGCTCAGCTCTGGAAAATCAAGTTGGCCACCCAACAGCAGCAGAAACGGACCCCAGCCGCAAATCATGAAATAAACTCTTTAATTACGCCTCGCGACTTGCAACCAGGCAGCGGCGGAGCAGTGAGGCACGCAACAAGCTAAATGGAAAATTATGCAAAATGCAGCAGCAGCAGCTACCGAAAAAGTAAAAATTATAAAATCTTTGGCACGACGTCGACGCTGGCAACGACAAAACTGCAAATTACCAAATTATAAACAAAAAGCAATGTTGATGAGGACGGCGACGAAGCTGCAGCCAGGCCATAAAAACCCCGAGGATGCAACAGCTCCAAGAGAGCGAGGGTTACAGAGAGGTGCGGAAAGACCGCACACAGCATGCAGCCCAGACAAGCCAAAGACCCCCCCTCGCCACGCCTGCTGTAAGCGCATTCAAACAACCTGACTGCCTGCCTGCCAGCTCCCCCAACCCTGGCCTGGCCCGTCAACCTGACTTGCCCGGCCTGGCCTGCAACGCTTGGCACCCACTCGATTATCACCGAAAAACGATTGACCTCACGAATTCGTAATTAATTTTCACAAAAGTTTTCCATTCGAAGACAAACTTCAAACAAAAGGCTCGCACACAATGTGAACGTGGCGACCGACCGTGTGCTGGCTCCGGCTGTGGATCGTTTTGGGTTTGGATATATTTTGTTGTTAATATACTTGTTCACAAAGTGAAAAGAGTATATTTAGTTTGTGCAATGTCCGTTTTCGTCTCCGCCCGTCCGACTGTACGTATAAAAGCAACTTTTTCGACTTGAAACTTGAAATTTGATGAATATACGCGCATTTACCCGCGCCAGATAAAGTTTTAAGTAAGTTTGGCTACGCCCACTGAAAGCCATCCCTCAATATATGTTTTCAAAATAACAACACTTATTAAGACCGATTTCGACTGCTTTAAGCTGCTTTTATACTGTGACTGAGTAGTGTGCAGTCGGTTACACCCGACTGCAATGTGCTTGTTTTATTTTGGATTGGTTTTGCTTCGGTTTCTTTACACTCACAGTATGTGTGTGCACTGTATGCAATGGGTACAACAATGTTTAAACATTTGAGCAACGGCCCGGCACTGTGGCACTGTGGGGGGGCAGCAGCTAGTTGCAAGTGACTCTCGCTCCACGCTCGAATCTTTGCAGCCGTTCCTTCGTTCATTCGCTAGTTGTGCGCATGATGTCGCTTAAGTGCTGAAACAATGTTCCAAGTTGTAAGAGCAGCGACAACAGCAACAACAACATCAGCGGCAACTGCCAGTCGTTGCACCAAAAATAAAGTGTGTAAAAATGAGCAACTTTTTCAAGTGAGAAGCAACTATGTGCCCTGGCAAACAGCACACACACACACACAGGCTACGCGACGCATAGACTATGCCAGCGACAACAGCTTCAGCCGCAGCCTCTGCCACAGCACTGCCTTAGTTGCAGCCTTGTTGATGACGCTGACTAGCAGATACGCGCACTCTCCACCACAAACTGGCAAAAGATACAATTTCGCAGCGGCTCACATTGAAGCAATGCATATGTGTGTGTACACACACAATTTTCCAACTTGCAAAGTAAAGTGCAAAAATTCCAATTGCAGCCGAGCGCGGGAATCAGGACAAGAGCACACATACATATCCTATGGAGGAAAGCAACCAATGTACATCGCACAGAGTTGCTTAAAAGTGCCTAAGTATTCATATTATAGCGACTGATGCGATATGAAGTGCAGTGCACGCAATCAATAGCAGCATGAGGCGATCGAAAATGTTATAGTATAAAGGAAACAAACTTCTTTATAAATCATAAAAAAAAATGAGTCAAAGCTCATATTTCATACCTTAGTATAAATATTTTAAAAAACCACATTCCAATATTCTTGTAAAAAAAAATTACATATATCACTTAAGGCATACAAAAAAATTAAAGAAATAATAAAGAAATAAAAATTTAGAATTGCGAATTTATATTTTTAAATATTTAGTTGTTATTACAATGTGCACGAAAGTATTACGCTATCGGTTGTTATAAATCGAATAATAATCCATTTATCTCAATTATTTTTTATGTACAAAAATTAAGGTTTCTGTATACTTTGCAATAGGTACCACTTCAAGAGCAAATTTTAAAAACTTGCTCAAAATACTGTACAATATTTTATCTTAAATTTACGCACAGTTTCTAATAGAATAAATCATTTAATATTCTCTTTTAGCAGACGTATTTCGAAAATCATATGAGTTATTACCCGGTATATATGGTATACCAAATAAACACACAACCTTACGATTAAAATCACAATTTAGAATTTACAATGAATTGCTCATTTTCCAGTTTATGGCCAGTTCCCAGAGCTTTCACTGTAAGTGCTGTGGCATAGATTAACGCCATCTTTGCTTGTCCTATAGTTACAATTCCACAGACACAGACCCAAACACACACACAGACACACACACACACACACATGTCATTATAATGCAACCCTTTTGTTTAGCCGAAATGCAGAGTGCAGCTCTGGAATGCAACGTAAAGAGGCGATGACCACAGCACAACCTGCCAACTGATAGTTTCCTGACATTAGACACAGGCCGAATATTTTTGCTCCTCCTCGTACGCCTCCTGCTGCACGCACATTGACACTTTGATATGATATTGGACCACATGCCTGTGCAGCATGATCTGCGGTCAACTCCTGCACCTACTGCCACATCCTTTACAGACTATGCTTCTACTCTGTTTAGTGCGATGGCATGCCAAACTTTAATTTAAGCTCCTTTTGTGTGGCATTTTTAGCATGATTGCACTACAGTTTGCAACTTCTGTGCTTGTGGTTTGTCGTTGTGGCAGACACCCAATGACGCTGCACAAAATGTTGGCCCGATATGAAACACAACTGGATATCAATTTGTGCCTGTTGCAAGTGCTCAAACTTATGTCAAAATGCGGCTGTGCAAAGTGTAAATAAAATTCAACCACAAGAAAGATGCAAAAACTTAAATTGGAGCAGCAACATGAAAAACTTCAACTTCAACTATAGCTTACGTCTTCGCAGAGGGTGAAAGCGTCGCTCAACACGTTTTCTATATTATTTACATTTATTTTCTCAAGTGCCGATTATTAAATACCTTGAAGATCTATGGCAGTTGTGCTATATGGTTGTAATTATTGAGTTTTTTGAAAAACAAAAGTTTTTCCTACAAAAAGATAAAGGAACTAGGATGATCATAGTAATTTATAACAAAGTTTTGTATATATATTGAGTAACAATAAAATTGTTTACACAAAAACTCAATTATTAACCGATCCTATGGGATCTATATAATGTTTTACTGGTTAAATTAGTTAGCGTAACAACACACTTACATCGAATCAGCTATTGATGTTGATCGAGAAGAACTTTATATATCATATTTATAGCTTCAAAAATGTCTCATTCAATGCGCTACATACTGCATCCCAAGTGCCTAAGACCCACTGCAAGGGCGACAAGTTTTTTTTAGCTCTTCACTAAATTCGCCGAATTTCGCAATAAAGTATCTCAAAGTTTAGCAGAGTTGAGCTTAAGTTTATCGCGTTTTTCTCACTTGTTTCTTGATATTGAAATTAATTTCTGAAGCTGCCGACGACAACAGTCCAACAGCTGTTGCCAGGCACAACTCCCCGACCCTCTTTCCCTTCACGACACTCACCCATCCCGTTTGCTGTCTTTGTTGTGTGACTTGTAACTTTTGTAAAGCGTTTTTGGCGCTCAAGTTGATTTTCAACGCTTGACTTGGGCAACTTTCGCGAGTGACAGTCAGCCCGTTTGAGCCAAAGTTGCAGCAGCGGCCTTTTAGACGGCGCAAATTGCTTCAAGTTTACTTCATTTTTCTTGTTGTTTTTATTTGGCATTCAAGTGCTTAAATGTCTCACGAGTCGCACACGCTGCGCTTTTAAACGTCAGTTGAGTGTGTGCACTCGAAATGCTACAACTAAGTAGAGCCATGAATTAATCGGAAAGCGGCGGCGATGATGGCAGCTGCAACACTTTTTGGCATTAAGTATCTCTTTAGAGGCGAGTGGGGGCAGCCGCAGCCGTCAAAGCTAGAGACAAGTTCAGCTTAATCAATTTAAAGTGCTTACCTCAAAGTCAACAGCTCAAACTAACCGCAAGGCGGTAAACACCCACCCACACATAGACACCCACAGGCGAGCATAAGCCGCATGCCGCGTTCCCCCTCCCCATTCCCATTCCCTCTTCGCATCCAGAGCCTGGGTTATTAGGCAAATTGCCGCACATAGACACTCAGCAGGTTGTCGTATGACTGACCAACAAGTGACCAGTGCCCAGTACTCAGTATTTAGTCGACAGTTAAGAGTTGCCTAGTCCAGTGTCCAGTTACCTACCCCCCATTGTCCTGGCACATTAAGTATCCTTTTTACTGTACGCCTTTTGTTTTTTGTTATATTTTTGCCAACACGCTGCGACGCTGTCAACGTTTTACACACACACACACATACGATAACCCCCAACTGCCCGCTTGCTTTGCGGCTTGTTTGCCTACGTTTATTTGTGTTGACTCTGTTGTCAACATTGGAAAATTATGAAAATTAATATGAAAATTGTTGTTATTATGGCCACTCTCTTCTTTCACTCTCCCTCCCTCTGTCCTTGTGGGTGTTGTTTGCCTAGTCAATTGTTAGTTTTGGATTTAATTACTTGCCTCAACTTGAACGTTAATTTGATTGAGTATTATACGACATTGAGCACTGGTTTGGGTTCGTGCCGAGTTTAAAGCTGTCCAATTGACAGCCCACTTAACCCCTCAGTCACCCTTCTTTTTTACTTGGCTTCTGTCAAAAAGGGTATGCTGCTTTCCCGGGCCAACGGCATTTGTCAATAGTTAAAAACCCCAGCAACTCTCGTCTGAGCAAATCAATTGGCGATCGCTTTGCAAACTCGACATTTCCATTGCCTCGTTGCTTTTTGTTGTTGCTCTATTTGCATGGGCATTATGCAATCAGCTTACTTGCAACACACACCTAAACACATACATAGCTTATTAAATATGCGGGAAAAAACTCAAGCTAAGAAAAGGGCTGCCAGCATATGCAAAATAAGGTAAAGCTGCGGAGAGTAAAAAAATACAAAAGACAGCTCGAACTGAAAGCTGAATTTACTCGAGGATGACAATCTTTGATTATCCAAAGCCTGATATATTGTAAATGTACATCAATAATATCAGCCAAGTTATGATTATGCACGATATTTCAACTAATTCTTTATCACATAGCTAGAGCTACAAAGTAAACGATTCAACGTGAATATACCATAAGAGAAAATGAGGTGTATAAATAGAGAAACGTATATTTTTAGACGAAGACATCGCCATGGTGAAAAAGAGAATTTTATCTAAGTCTATCATTAAAAACCCATTAAATACAAAAATTATAAACGAATTCTTTATGAATAAGTAAACGGTTATTTGAATGGCTGATGAAACCAGTGCTAAAATATAACATGAACCAAATCAAGTTAATAATTGAGAATTCCGGAGATTTTTTGTTTTTGATTTTATTTATTTATTTCTCTTAAAATCAAGCTTGAAACAATTTACATAATTTATTCTAAACAAATTTTTTTCTTTTATACTATCCAAAAAACAAACATATTTATACAAAAAAAAAATGTCGATTTTTCTGATCGACTATCTCGTGCGTGGCCATGCGAATCGTTCATATTTGGTATACTCTAAAATGCGCTTATCGAATTAACAGCAACACTTCTAATTTTTTTTAACACACGAGTAAAGCTCGATATATTTTTGTGAAATTGTAAAACTATCATTTGCTCAACTCATTAAAATGTGAACTGTTGCTAACCCATAAAAAATCAATTCGAGATCAATTAGCGAGCACTTAAAAAAATTTTGTAGAAAATATTGTAAAACAAAATTGTTGTTAATAGAAATGTCATATAACGCTCAATTATAAGAGTCGAAAGTCAATAAAAATCGACGTCGACGTTGACCATAAAATGAAATTGCCCAAATTAAGCAGCTGCTTAAAAAGTGTACAAGCCCCCAAAACGCGCCTGCTCCCTCGCATTATGCGCCATAATTCATATGCATTTTAACGAGTTGCTGGGTTAACGCGGGTGGGAAGTGGGGGCAGCAGACAACCATGACAGTTTTTACGACACTTATATTTCCTGTAGGCAAATAAAACAGGACCAGACCAGACCAGACCTGGCGCAACTGATGCAGTCAAACTTTAACTTCACTATCATGATCATGATGGCTGCAGTAAATGAATTTCATTTATTATTATTATTATTATTTACAAATGCATTAAACACCATATTTAATTGCATCATAAAAACGAGTCAACAGAAAAACAGACAAATGGACAGTTCGACAACCAGTCGAACTGTCTGCCACGAAAACACAAGCCAGCAATGCAATTGAAAACGCTTACGTATGTATCTGTATTTCATATGTGCGCGTATGTATCTGCAACTGTATGTGTATATGTATGTGTATGTGTATGTGTATTTGTATTTGTATCTATAGCTGTTTCTGTTTCTGTTTATTTAGTTGCATTGCTTATCGCAAATGCTTTTTTTATAATGCTTATGCGTGTGATATTTTTATGTTTTCCAGCCAAGCTGATAGACAAGTTACGATTTTGGCTGCTGTTCTTGTTGTCTAGTGTTGTTGTTTGCTGTTCACAGTTTTTCGTTATTATTTACACAATTGACCCTTTCACACCAAAAACTCATTGAACTTCAGCAGCAGCAGCAGCAACAACAACAGCAGCTCACGTACACAGGGCAAGTTCTAAGCTGTGCGAGTGTGTATTATGTGTATTTGTTGTGTGCACCTCTCGCTCAACTGTAAATAGTCATAAATGTTTTGTTTATGTTTACAATTTAGCTGCTGTTGTAGTTGCTGTTGCTGTTGCAGATCGTGACTCCTTTAATGTTGTCGACGTGGTTGTTGCTGCATGTTTCCCCTCAGTTGTTGTTGCTGTAACTGCTGCTGCTGCCGCTGCTGTTCGGGCCAAGATTTCTGAATTGGTAATGGAGCATGTGCAGTTCAGAGAGGTGAGCGAGCTGCATTTTATTGCTATCTAAATCGCTGACCGGCCATTTACGTATGCCCGCTTTTGTCTTGGCTTTTTATTTGCTTTTAATTTGACTCAAAACGGGACTTAAATGTCAGCCGCTTAAACTCTAATCTACATATGCCAGTAGCAACAATCTGACCTCCCCTGTACCCCATTGACTAAATAAATCTCTGTTTTCGGTAGCTTTATTTATAGCATATATGCCATATTATTAATGCATTCAATTAAGTGCCCATAACAATTAAACTCATTATGTATATTACAAAAATTTAAGCTTAATGGCCCAAAGCTACGGAAATCGCTTTTATGATGCAGCTGTTATTATTATTGTTGAGTGCTTTGTCAACTAAACATAAAGTTGAAAAATAAAAAACACAAACAAACATATGCACTTCACATAATTGTAAACATAGTCTAATATAATTATAAAACATAGTTTATTTTTGTAATAACTGTTTGTTTTTGCTTGATGAAGAGCTGGCCTAAAGCGTAGCGCAAAAAACTGCAAACACATAATAAACAAAGCTCGCATTAAAGTGACGTTAAATAAATTAACTACTTATTTAGTTAAATGGATTTAAAAAAATAAATAAATAAAATTAATGCATAAATTATTGTATTTTATATAATCACACTGTATCAACAAATGTATGCCACATTTTTTGAGTCAAAAATTTGATGTAGCTTGTATGTATATTCCATCACCAAACCTATTAAAATTTATTTTAAACGTTTTTTGTTTCATTTATTTATATTTTCTATTGTTTTTAATCTATCACTAAATCTATGCAACAAATCTATTAGGGAAATATTTTTTTGTGCACTGTTTAGTCTGTTTCAAGCCCAAGCGACTGGTCATTATAAGCTGCCATTAATTTTAAAACAATTCTTCGGGCCACACAAATCATAATCAAATGCTACTTAATCTTAGTCTCTTTTGTGTTTACCTGATTAGCCAAACCGGTTGTGCCCATATAGCCATATTTAACTTCAACTTAATGCTAATCGGATGTGTACAATAACTAAATTAGATTAGGGAAAATTAATTTTTATTCCAATATAAAAAGTTGGGTTGAGAGCCAAGAAAATGAAATCTCAACATATGTATATATATAAAGCAATGTATAAAACATTAATTAGGCAAAAACAAATGCCAACAACAAAGGCGGCAAACTAAATCATTTAGTTGTCTTTTGCGCAGAGCATTTTAAACCTAATTTATCATTCGCGTTGATGAGCAACGAGCAAACAAAAAAACTACAGACAGAAGAAGAGTATGCGACTAGAAGATGCACTGTATGAAGCTCTTAGGTATACTAATATATTTAAAAAATAAGACATTTAATTGATATAGAATATCCCATGCAAATACAGAGGAATATATAACTGTTAATACTAACTAAAATATATATATTTATATTTTGTCAAAATAATTTCTGAATGAACAGCAACCAATTTTTATAATTACAGGGCATAACAAAGTGACTTAAACCATATGATTACTGCCATTTTATTGTGGGCAATCAATAAAATGAAATAACTCACAACTTAGCATAAATTATGCAAAGTGTATAATTAAATAATAATAAAATCGTATTGCTGTCGCATGCATTGGGCCATGCGAATGCAAAATTAACTTAAATTATTTAATTTATGTGTCCCAAAAACTACAAAAGCCAAACGGCATTTTGTGATATGCACCGAAAACGAATACGAAGTTCATAGCTGCAATTAAAAATGCGCATAAATTACAAGTAAACAACAACAAGAACAACAACACGTCAGCGACAACAATATTAGTTTATAATTGCAATATAAATTATAAATAAATGCGCGCCTATCACATCAACTACAATGCGAATATTTTGCATAAATTAATGAATTACGAGAGGAAAGAAAAAAAAAACCAAAACGAGGAAAACAGCCAACAATGAAAATTAATTAAAATATTCATAAGGCAACTGCGAGGGCGTCGTCAAACTGACGATTAAATGTCAAATGCAGCACGCAAAAAATGAAAGAGAAATTCAAAGTTTTTGCGTCGCTTGAAGAAGTTTAAATACAACTTCATAACTTTTATAAAGATAAACATATATAACTATATATAGCTCAGTTTTTGTTAGGTAAATCATTTTTGCGCGTAAAACTTATAAATTATGTTTGTTTTTCTGTAGTGTAGCGTAGAAATTGACTTGCAGTTTGTTAACAGCAATTAAACTTAAGATATTTATGGAAGGCTAAAACTTAAAAATAATATTTAATTGCATAAAAACATGTGCCTTTACATTAAACCTGTAATTTCTAGTGCTTAACATTCTTTTTTTATTAATATTATAATTTATAATAAGTATCAAAAAATTTTTGTGATATAATATATTGATTTAACTGATATAATTTTTATTATAATTGATATAAATAAAGTATTATACATTAGTTATTTCCCATAACTTTAATTGAGATAACTAACTAGAGTATTTATTTCGAATAGTATTTAATTTCACTTTGTGAGAACCTACAATTTAGATTCCCAACATGGATTAGCACTTTAATAAAAAGAAATGCCTTAAATATTTATTGTGGGCGCGACGTGTGAAAAACAGTTCTTGTTTTCTAATTAATGCTGCATTCAAACAACTACACTAATTCCTCAGAAAAAAAATACCTTGATAAAGGGTTCAGTGCTCTTGATGTTGTTGCTGCTGTTGGTGTTTGGCATTTCCTGTAATTTGTCGAGCGCGGAAATTGCTAGCTATGGCAGGCTGCCACAGTGTGTTTGGGCAGCTTGCATATTAATTTAAATATAATTATGATAATTTTTATTGTCAAGGCAGCAGAAACAGTGCTGCTGCCACATGTTGTTGTAGGCCCTGGGCAAACAACCCTTTGCACAAGGAGCAGCTCGTCCTTTACCATCCGATTGGATTAGTTATTGAGTTATTTTAAAACTAAAGGCAACGATCCACAACAACTGACGCGCCTCGATGAACCAGTCCAGTTCGGGCCGGGCCAACAACTTGTGACTGACATTTGTGCGTCAAATTAAGTGAACTCTTTTTTTCTCTCTTTCTTTCGGTTGTTTTTGGTTTCTGTTGCAAGGAGGCAGCAGCAGCAGCGGCAATAGCAGCAGCGGAGGCAGTGGCACATGGTCAACAAGAACTCGGCTTCCTGCCTGGGCTCAGTCTGACTGACAGACTGAGTGACTGTTATTGTTGTTGTCTTCGGCCTGTCCCCTGCGCTGCGTAAACTATAATTAATAACAAAACATGTTATGGTTATGGCCGCGCTGCCGTCTCTGAAAATTGTTTCTTTGTGCCCGCGCCTGCGGCTCACAAAAACGGTCGCACTCTGAGAGTCTGCCTGAGTCTGGGTCTGGGTCTGAATCTGGGTTCGGATCTGGGGTCTGGCCTGGGTCTGCCGCTGCGGCTGCTGCTTCTGTTTCTGCTGCTGCTCTTTTCAGATTCTTGTGCCTGTGCAACATATGTTATGCATTTTTTAGCTGTCTTCGGCATTCAAAAAATTATGTAGCATTTAATTAGCGCATAATTGCAGCGGCCGCAGCTCACTCGTTAGCTCCAAAAGCTGACAAAGACAAAGCTCCAGCTTAATCCAGGCAGCTACTTAGCAGCCCCCTCCAAACTATCCAGCGAAATGTCAACGCATGTCAAAATGTCTGCCTAACCCCTCCTCTCCTCTCTCGTTATACGCTATGCTTTCTTTTATTTTATTTATTTTTTTTTGGTCTAAGTGTGCGACACACAAGTTCAGAACCAGTGAACAGCTTCTGTTAGAAAAGTCTACGTCGACGACTGCGTCATCCTTTCGTAGCTCCTGCCCATTTTGCTCCTTGCCGCTTGCCAGTTGCCAGTTCCTTGCGGCTTGGCAAATACTCAACAAACCATGAAAGTAAATAAATGTTTTGCAACGTTGCAGAAATAAAATGCAATTTAAGTCGCACCAAAATGACTAACAAAAACAAAAAACTGAAACTGGAAAATAAGTAAAAAACTGAAATATCTAGAACGGTGCAGCGGCGCAGCGTGCCTCCCGTCTAGGCTGCATGCTGCACGGTGCACATTGCTCGGTTTTGTTTTTTCATATTTTTTATATTTTTTTTTTTGTGCATTAGAATTGCCTGTTTTGCTGGCAGTTAAAGTAACTGTCGGAGTGTTTGGGGGCTTCGAACTTTTGCATTCGCACAAAGGAAAGTGAAATGGAAAATTTGCGCTCGGACCGGCATATAGCCATGTATTTGTTTATATATGTATTTGTATAGGAAATGCAAACGCAAAAAAGCGGTAACAACAAAAAGCAATACCTGCAAAGAAAATTAGCAGCAAGCAAAGATGGGTTTGACATCATTAACAAATATTTTAGAGCCATAGAGCCGTATAACGGAAAATCATTAATGGAGAATTAAAGAAGAAAGACGCACAACAAGTGCAATAATATAATGTTTAAATTTTGTCTATTTCTTTTGAAAATAAATAAATTTAAAAGACTTCGGTAATATTTGTTTTAATTTTTCACCCATTATTCCATTTGTTTCCAACCGACTGTGAATGATTTCAATAATTTGGTAGGCCTATTGTATTGAATGCTCCTCCTGGGAAACTTTCAAATAAAACGAATTGAAAACCAAAATAATGAAAAAGGGGGAAAAACGAAAAAAAAGAGCTGCAAATGGCAGACGAAATGGAACAATAATTAAAGCAAAATCAACAACAATAAAATCAACAAAATGGGAGCACAACAAGAAGAAAAATCCAATGCAACAAAAACGCATCAGCAGCATCAGCAGCAGCCGCAGCAGCTCCTCAAACTTTGAATGGATGATGTGCGCCTGGTGGATGCCCCTTGCAACAAAAATCATGTCGTTCCAGTTGTCGTTTCTTGTTGCTGTTGTTGTTGTTGTTTTTGTTCTTCTTGTTGTTTTGTCATTGATGCCGCTGCGTTGATTTGCTGTTTTTGCTGATGAGCCCAGGCAAGAGATACAACAAAATCAGTGCAAAAGTCGAGTGCAAGCCAAGGCAAGAATCCAGAACGTCAACTGGTTGGGTGTTGCTGCAGACCACTTGAAAAACAGAAAACAGCAATGGGTGGGGGAGAGAAAAACTGCAGCAGCAGTAGCATCAGTCTGTGCCCCCAAATGCTGCTCAGCTAGCCGCGCCCCTCAATTGACAGTCACGTCATTTTAGCCAGCGGAACACACACGCAGCTAGGCCAGCAAACAGATTTACCAGACAAGCAGGTGGCAAAGGCTGCAAGCAGCAACAACAACAACAACAACAACAGCTATTGATGTGCCCTGCAGTAGCAGCGGTAATTGCTGAACGGGATACAGTCCATGCAAATTTTGCCTTTGCGTGTCTAGGCCTAGACACACACATACACTCTAATACACCAGCACACACACACACTAGCACACACACACTGCCCCGCCCAACACAGGCTGCCGCCTTTTGTGGTAAGCATTCAACTCAGAGATTGTTTCTGGCTGAGATTATGTTGTACTTTTCGAGAATTTAGTTGTTTCTATGCCCTTACAAATGGGCATTATTAATCAGTCATGCAATGTGTCAAATAGTTACAAAGATTGCTCGAATATGAGTAGCGCTAGAAATTGAAAGTGTTTAGATTTTCGTATAGGAATTTTGAATGCATTAGCTGCATATAACTCAAAAAAATTTTAAATTTCATTATTTAAAAATTAAACTATACCTTATTGGCACAAATTATTGGAATTGAACTATATATATTTGTTGTACGTATTACCTATATGAAAGTCAGCCAAAATTATACTATTTCATAGCATTAAAATTATTGGAAAAGTTAAATATAAACAATTTAGGTATAATAAGAGTATTTTAACTTCGACTTTGCACAGTTGTTTCCTGTTCTTAGTCGTTGTTATTGCTGTGCTTAGGGCTTGGCTCCAGTTGAGATGATTTCAATTAGTGATAAATCAGCGACTCGCAAAGGAATAAACACACACAAACACACACACCACGTAGACAGAGCGAAGTGCAACGGAATTATAGCATTAACAAATTTATTTATAACACAAATTAAATAAAGCATTGCGGGGCACAGTTTGAGGCAACTAGCGAATGCAATTTGCAGATTTACCACCCTCCTCTCACTCACCCTCACTCCCAACGAACTCATCTGCCAAGTGGACCTGTCTGTCTGCCCGTCTGTCCCTGGACTTTTGCTGTGCCTTAGACCAAATTGCAATTGCAATTACCAATGGCCGTGGCGCAACACAACGTGGCATAAAACAACTAAACAACGCAGAGCGACGACAGTTTCGACTTGCAATTTTGCTGCAGCAGCCGCTGCCGCTGCTGCTGCGGCCGGACCTGCATCAGCATCATCATCAAGCGCGCGCGCCTTGACTACCCCGTATCCATTACTCGTTTCGAGGAGCCGCCGCTCGGTCAGCGGCAAATGGATATGGGCCGTTTACAAGAGAGGCCGAAAAATGTGCGCGTTTCATGCCCTGCGGCTGCCGCGGCCCCATCTCAACGTGGCCCGGCCCAGCCTGGCCAAGTTTGCGAGAAAATCGATTTCTGCTGCGCTGCCACGCTTGGGCCAGGCCAGGGCGGCCTTTTGGGTCCAGCCTCAACCTGCCTCAGCCCGCCCCCCAACTGAGCTCTGGCAGGACCTGTACGTTTGTTTGTTTGTCGCTTTTAATGTTCGCAACGTTCCAGCGCGCGGAGGCGACTCTTGACTGATTTTTATGCTTTGTGCCCCAATTGCCCCGCAGTAGCCCAGGCCCAAGCGCAGCCGACCGGTTTCTCGGGCAGCGTTGATCTCTGCGTCAACAGCATCAGGCAACGTCCCTACAACAGCCCTACAACCGCGCCGCCCGCCGCGCCCCATTAGCGGCTCTTTGTTTGCCTTGCAGTTTGCAATGCATAAGGTCATTCCCATTGCTCTCGATATGGTTGTTGTTGTTGTTGTTGTTGTTATTGTTGCCGCGCCTGCACGCTTTTCGTTTCGTTTGATGGCCGCGCGCACGCGGCCTTTTGTTAGTTTTTCCAGGCGCATTTTCATTATTATTGCAGCATATATATACTCTTTTGCAAATGTGGCACAATTACTTTAATAACACACTTGCCGATTAAGAAATTTAGCTTTAAAGGCGCGCATAATTATAGACACATACCCAACAATTATCTGGGTAGCTGAACTTTTTATTTTATTATATTTAAACTACGCCTGGTTAATATTTTATTATTACTTATTTTTTTTCCTTATTCCAGAAAGTTATAAAAATTTTGCAATTTAAAATTTCGAAATTTTTTGAATATATATTTTCCATATTGTTTTCAAAACGCAGCATATCTTTAAAAAAAAACTTATAAAAAAGTTAAAAGCGCTTATAAAATATTTAATAAAGTCTAGTATAAATAAATCGGCTATCGAATAAAATAACTAATTCGTAAAATGTCGATTTTAGTTTAGTAAAAACAAATATATTATATATAAAAACAAATAAAAATAATGTAATGAATATGAGAATTATACTCTTGCTTTGTATTTTTGTTTAAGAGTCTAAGGATTAATACGTTTTTTAAACAGTTTTGTGAATAAAAGAGTTTTACTATTTCTATTTTCAACACTTTAAACAAAAAATGATGTTAAATACCTAATGAATTTGTAAAATCGATAAATCGATAGATCGAATATGAAATATTTAAGTCTTTCAAATAGTTCACATTTGTAATGATTTTAAGCACAAGTAATTGGAAAATTCACTAATCATTTTATTTATATTAAAATACAATGTTTAATTTACATTGCATAGAGTTTAAATAGGGTATTCATAGTTCGACAATTAGCTTAAGCTGCTTATTTCGTATGCTGGCTACTGGCAGAATGAATATTTGAGTGCAGTATTTTTTCCATTGCACTCACAATTTGATGCCTGCTGTAGTATTTGTTGTACGGGCTTACAGCTCATTTCGGCTCGGGCTTTGGCTTAAAGTGCGCCCCAGAGTTGGCCCAAAGGCAGCCACCGAATGCTTATCGCATAATTGGTAGCAATGTTGGCTGCCACTTTTTGCTGCTGCTGCTGCTGCGAGTCGGACGCATTCCGGACATGCCGGCAAAACACTTGTCAGCGACTTAAATGGCGCGCAGCTGGCCAAGAAGGAGCCGCATCCACGTCCAGCGGCGGACACACCTCTGCCGCCTGCTGCCACTGTGAGGTGTTGCCAACGTTGTTGCCTTTGTGGCCGTGGTTAGTGAGACATTTGATGTGATTATTGAGTTATGCCCAACGGGGGCAGCTGCTTCGCATATTTCTCTTAATTTTTTGATCAAGTTATTTTCTGTTTGGCTGCAGTCATATGAGAGAAATATGAGAGCATGCTCTCAAAAGCAAAAAACAAAAACAACAACATACAAATAACAAAGAGGAAGTTAAAGCTTTTACCGTTGCGCCGGTAAATTCACCCACAAAGCAGCGGCAGCTGATGAAAACATGGAATGACAAAACTAGGAAAAGCGAAGTCAGCAAAGAGCAGCAGCAGAGCAGCGCAGCAGGCACACATTTTATAGCTTGGCAGCAGCAACAAAAACAACAACAACCCCAAATGAGAAGTGGCCAAGAAAGAAGTAAAAACACAAAAAAAGCAACACAGATTGCCAGCAACAAACACATACACATACACGTAATGCTGGCACTCCAGCTGTGCTGTCTGCAATCAATAAAACGGATTAGGAATATCCTCAAATGCGACGCGCTCACTGGGATGCTAACAGTAAGAACATAAAAGCGGCGAGTGAGATAGAGAGAGAGAATGAGAGAGTGAGAGTTAGAGCAGTGGCTGCTTAGAGCAGCGTAGGCTGCGTCGAAGGTGACTGCAAATCAGCATTTACAATAACACGACAAATGCGTATAGAGCGCATAAGGGTAAAGGGAAATAAAAGTAACGGCACTTACCATTCGATTTTGGGGAAGGCTGCGTTGACGTTGTCAGCGAATGCTGGCTGCTGCTGTTGTTGTTGCTTCTCATTGAACTCACGTTAAGTGTTATCGAAGCACACGCGTTTACCGTTTGATGGCGCGACAGAAGTCGTAAAGCGATTCAATTGTTGTTGTTGGGCTCCTCTTTTTTGTCACACTTGCACTTGCAAAATTTTGTGCACACACTCTGCCTCTTCCTATCTCTGTCTATGGCGCGCTGACTGTGACCTTAGCGCCAACGACCTTTGGGGCGGCGGCCCTCGAATGCGTCTGCCGGCAAAAACACACAAATTGTATTTTTTGTTGTTGTTTTTCTTATTTATGTACGCAAAAAACTGTGTACATTAATTGCATGCAAGAGACAGCGACAGAGACGGCGACGGCAACTGAGGCTGAGGCAGCGACAGCTTCTGCCCGTTGTTGCTGTTGTTGCTGTCTACCTTTTATTTAAAACATCGCTGCTGCTACACATAATTGCAGCAGCCGGCAGCAGCGCCGTCGACGCACGAAAATTGCTCGTTTGTTTTTGTTGCTGCTGCTGCGGGAACACACACGATGTTAACGGCGATTGAGCGTGCACACGACAAGAACAACAACAAAATACTGATGCTGCTGCCTGTCTGTGTATGTGTGTATTATCACGATTTCTTATGCTGCACGTGAAGCTCTCAAGCTTGTCATACTCCTCGTATTATAATTATTTGATTGTCTTTCTTGCGTTCTGTTTTATGACTTTTTATTATATACCGCACACGCGCACCGTTAAATTATATTTACGCACAAACATTTTTATTTATGTTCAATTGCAATAAAATAACAACATAAAGCACAACATAAAACTAAAAGGTGCAACATAAAAGATTTACTTTTTTTTAACGATTTCCGAATTTTTCACTTTTTGTATAAGACTAAAATACAATACACGTCCGTTTTGAGAAAGTATTGGTATTGAGCTGTGTTTAACGTTCTTGCACTTCTTGTATTTTTTATCCTTCTGCGAGTTTTGTATTTATCGCTGTCTGTTCTTACGTTGCGCTCGCAGTTATTTTGCCGCTGCGAAGAAAAACACGTCCGCTCTCGTCAAGAGTTGCTCGGCAACAGCAACGAAACATAGAAATGAAACCGGGACCCAACAGATAAGCTAAACGAAACGAACTGAAACGGCAGCATGGAACGAAACACAACCAAGGGATTAAATGAACCAAAACACATGAAATGAAACAAAGAGACCCGAAGAGAGCGATGAAATCGTATACACACGCGTGTTAAACTAAACGAAACAAGCTGCCAAGAAATTAAGAGAAAACTCAACGAATCATTAAATAATCAAAACACTAAACGAAATATCGCACGCATTGACAGGTGATTCAAGTAGAAAACTATCACATTTTTATCTAAACGATTCAGAATATTTAGAACGCATCCCCTGTTAGCACAATTTTTGATTTGTGTGTATTATTGCATTAAAATTTAAACTAAGAACACTTGAAGTTCAAATATAAAATATTAAAAAACAAAAAGATTTTTAAGTTAAAATTGGAAAACATCGCTGATGTTAATATCGATACTTCGATCTTAGATTTTTTTAACTAGTTACTAGATTCAAATTATCTCTCTAGAATTCAAACTCACATAATTTGGTCTAAACTAATCCGATTTTCAAGTTTGAGGAGATTTTAATAAAGTTTTTAGACTTTTTTGTACCTAAATTTAAGGTGTATATTTAAACATACATATATTTGGCTAACGTCATTAAATAATTTACAACAAATGCAACTTGAAAAACAAGTAAGAACGTTGCTGTCGGGTGTAACCGACAGCGCAATACTCGTTCACAGTGTAATAAAACATACAGCCAGGCATTATTTGTGCAATGCAG
>SCDS01000076.1:0-79335 GCA_004149465.1 Drosophila nigromelanica | reverse complement strand
ATTGTGTTGCTACTAAGCAACAGTCTAAAAGTTATAAGCAAATAGGAGAGTATTGCCGTACAAAGAACAAAGATGACCATACAAATGAATCAAAGCTTATAACAATGATGACAAATATCAAATTTTTTCTCATTTTAATAATAGTACTAGGAGTAATATGCGTGTTCGGAAAATGTTTAAAAAAGATGACGGCAAAAGAAGAGCGTTTCAGTTCCTGTTCGGAAAATGTTTAAAAAAGATGACGGCAAAAGAAGAGAGTTTCAGTTCGGCCTTTGACGAGATAGGTTGTGAGAGCTGTTGCTCAAACGAGATCAAACGACGAAATCACTTGTAACTTTAAATCTTACAATTATCTTTGTTCAATTATTACCTTTAAATAAAATCCCACATATATATATAAATATTTTTTTTTTCTAAATTAACAAACGGCAAAATTAATTTTTTTGAAGTGTATCCGGCATAAACAACGTGATTTTTAATCGTACATTTTGGGGTTTGGATATTGCAAAGTTGCATAAAGTATATATTTGAGGATTCGACACTGATATGTATAAGATAAATATAAACATTCAACATAAAATTAAAATATACAATCGGAAAAAGTAAATGTAATCTAAACATAATTAGTATAAAGTATACATAAATTACGAACATACAAATACTACAGCCATATATACAAATCCTAATGAAATGTAAAATAAATGTTAAAGAATGTATAGTAAATATATATTTCAAAAATATTTTATATTATATTCTAATATACACGATTAATGTGGAAGTCGTTTTACATATTTATCGTTTTTAGATCTTGTTTCATAGCAACTTTACACTACATCAAAGTTTATTTGAGCTTCAAGTCTTTTATAGCATTTTCATTGCTTAACTCCAGGGGAAGTTTTTCTTTCGGAGCTAAATGTAATATTTTGTATATGTGTGTGTATGTGTGTGCATGTGTGTCGGCTTTTATAAACACATACATATGCATGAGATCATAAAGTTTGTATGTGCCTGCGTCTGTGTGTGTTTGAGGGTGTGTAGTGCATTTGTTATAAATGTAAAAAAAAGGATATACCCAAAACTGAGTCGGAGAGGCAAACAAACATACGCACACACACACATGCATACAGAGTTGCATAATGGCCGACATGTGTATGCATGGATTTCGTCGCTTACTCTTGCCTTCTCGCAATTCCCCACTGTCACTCTCTCACTTACTTGCTGCCTCTGTTCCGCACACGCACTGCACTCAGTCGTCAACGGTAATGAATGCATCCGGCATGCATTGAAAACTTGACTCATATTTCATAACCAAAATAAAAAACAACAAAAAAACTATAACAACAACGGCGAGTACATTGACCATCTTGTTGCTGTTGCGAATATTTTTTGTTGTTGTTGCCACAAACAAAAAAGCATTGAAAAACACGAAAACGTGGGGTTGAAATATGCGATTTTAAGCCAGTTTTCAGCTGTTGCTGTTGCTATTTCATTATATTTTATAAGCTCACATAGTGGGCAGATTCCGACTACACCCCATAAACAACAACAACAACAAGCATACTTTTTAAAACAACAACAACAAAAATAGTTGTATTTTAATTCAGCTTAAGTTTTTTTTCACTTGTGCAAATTAAATGCAAATTTTTGTCAACAATTTTTTATATCCACTATTAAAATATTGTTTTAAGTACAGCTCAGCAGCCGACTGACATCGTTAGGCCTCTTAAAACTGATACATTATAGGATTAATAAAAAAAGTAAGAACTTTTGTATAGCTGTATATAATTAATATATTAACAAGAAAATAAGTTGCTTAATATTGTTTCGGAATTTTTACATGAGGCAGTAACGAATTTAGAGGTTCTATTCTACGTTTTTATTACATTTTTATTACTAAATGACTATTTATAAAAGGTCATGAATTTAATTTATGAATATATGAAATACAACTATCTTCTATCTTCTAGTATATGTATCAATATTCTCCATGCACTATGTCAATTTTTCAAAGAACAGACAACAATTTATTGCTTAGTTCAAAAATAATTTTAAGCATGCTTTCAGAAGCCCATAAAATTCCATTTAGATCACATACTCTCTCATAAATAAATATATATATGTGATATATGTATGCTTTTTAAAGTTCAATCATAATTTGTTATACCTACTACTTCAGCAAATCCATTTTCAAAATAGTTTTGGCCTTGTAGCCTATATAATGCATACAGTGTATAAATATATTTGTATATCTAACTCGAGAGAGTTGAGTGCATCCATTGAAAGTGCCAGTGGCAACTCCATTGGATGGATAACTAGGCAGGGACCTGACAAGGACCGCACACTTTTGTCCGCAACATCCAAAGGACGATGACAAAGGTCGGTCGGGTTGAGAGCTGCCCCATCAGTCGAATCAAGTTGGAATGTCAAAATAGTAAACGGCAAATGACTGCTAGACAAAACACAAGTCCCGCTTCCCCTCACAGTGCACAACACTCCACCGAAGGACACAAAAGCAAATTGCAGCTGGAAAGTGCAAGTTCTTGTGATGTTCAAAGTGCAACTGTGCTTGTGACTGGGCAGCAGGGCAACGGGTAGGGTAGATTGTAGGGTAACCAGGCATAGACTTAGGTGCTTAGTAAACAAAGCACTGCACAACAGTGCGTATGCGTGATATGCGTTTTTAACTGAAAGCCAAACCCAATTTGATGCATTGTTTCGGTATGCCCTAGCAGAGGGTTTTGCAATTTTGGTAAGAGATGTATAGTTTTTTTACTTAAATAAATTTTAATTAAACTCAAAAATAATCATTAATTTTATTATCAATGCCAAAAAGCGAGTTTTTGTTTAAGAAACGCATTAATTAATGAATATTTTGATTTTCCTATAATTTTGATATAAAATAAAGAGTATTAAATGTGTCATATATGTACATATGTATATATATATACATATACATATTAAATATAATACCATAAAGGTTAAACATTTCCCAAATAATCTAAAACCAGAAATTTTTTTCGCACGTCTGGCATACATTTTATAGTTTTTAAGCGCATTTTATATTCGGCTTGAAGCAGTTACAAACTAAAAACAATTCATCCATTTTGTTTGCTGCTGCAACTTAAAACATGTTGCATGTTGTGCGCAGGCATCAGATAAAAGCGCCAAAGCCCAAAAATGTTAACTAGCCCTTTGTTTTGCCCATAAATTAGAAACTATCGATTGAGCTGTGGATTGTGTTTCACATTCTCAAGTTGAATTCAATATAAACGAATAAGTTCTTCTTTTTTTCGATCCAAAAACAAAACTGGAAGAAAAAAGTTTTGTACTCGTTGGGTAATTGCAAGAAAATCTTATTTAATCTCAGCAAATGCGACTTTATCACGCAAAAAATTATGAAATATTCTCTAGGCAGCAATTGCTTTCACCGCTTGTTGTTGCTGTTATTATTTCTAGTTGTTGTTTTTGTTATTATTTTGCTGCTTGTTTACACTTGTGCTGCTGTGTGCCTTTCTTTGCCGCGTGCCTTTTGGCATTTTCGTAGCTACGCAAAGAACAAAAATAAATCCAACAAAGACAACAACAACAACAATAAAATAGCAAATGGCAGTCAGTGGATGGATATTAAGTATCTCATAGTTCCTTTTGCAACATCATCATTTTGGGGTTTTTCGAGTGCTCTAACCAAAAGCAATGAGCTGCTGCTTCGTTTTTACTTATTATAATGGCGAGGGTTAACTAAAAACTAGTCTGTTAATGGATGATAAATTTGACTATGTTAACATAAGTTGTCAGGCTGATAAAGAGACTGAAAAGTTGTGTGTTGTCTATGCTACAAATATTCGCATGAATAAAATGCCGTGTACCTCATTATTAATTATAGTCTGAGAATATTCATTTTTAAGTCAAAAAGTTTCCACATACAATTACACAATTACATCAATTTCGTGTATTACTTACAAAATTTTTTTACAAAAAAAAAATAACAAAGTAATATTGCATTTTTGTACTTTCAAAAATAACCAAGTACAATTTATATATTTTTTAAACAAAATTTTAGGATTACAGAGTTTAGTCCTTCAAATATCCAAAACTTAAATTTTCACATTTTTTTAAAAAATTTTTCAGATGAAAAAACGGAAATATTATTATTATATTATTTTTTAGATAAATTTAAACAAAATTGTTATCTAAGGTATTTTTATAATATTCTCCTTGTGGAATAAACGTTATTTACGAAATGTTTTAGCGACCCTCGCCAATTATTTTACTGCATGCCCGCGGCTTCAACTTGTTGTCGCCATCTCTCTCTCTCTCTCTATTGCTACCTCCCCTTCCGCTTCCCCTTGGCACGGTCATCGTTTTATGCAGATGAATGCGCGCATTTATGAAAAATTTCGTTGTCATCGCTCTATTCGTTTATTGTTGTTGTTGTTAATGTTGCTGCTGTTGTTGTTTTCTGTTTTCACTTGCTACTGATGAGAAATAATGTTTGCGGAAAAATAAGATTTGTTTATTTTACGAACGATTGATTTTGCCGCCCCTCTGCCACCACCCATCCAACTGACTGATTGCGTCCTTTGTATCTTTTGCGTGTCACTTGGCCCCGCTTCATTTTGTGCAGCTTAAAAATTAATTATCGCCGGTCCTCTGCCGGGGTTTCTGCTGTCAGTTTTGTGTCATTTGTTTTTGGGGCCTTGAGCCTGGCAACTTTTATAAATATTTCGTCAACAAGTTTTTGCCGGGCTTTGCGCAAATCTTTTACAAAATTAGGTTCGATTTATATACATGAATATCATTTTTGGGATTTTTTAACATGGTTTTTGTTTTTTATTTTTTTTTTTAGACTATACTTACCAGGCACGAACATAAGCAGCAGCAGCAGAAGTAATGCCAGCCAGCAAATACAGCCAGTGCCTGCTTTCGTCTGGGCACGCCCACGTTGACCACAACATGACATCGTGCGGCTTGTCTGGTTCGTTCTCGTTCTGCTTGGCATTTGCATGCGAGCCTGCTGCCAGTTCTTGTGCAGCAATGACAACATCAAGATATATAAACCTAGTTTATATAATATCTGTTGGTTTTTATTTTTTTATCTGCTTTTTCTCGTTATCTCTCTAACTCTTTGTGGTGAGTCTGAGGACAGGAGCCACTTCCTCTGGGCGGACGCCTTATAAATATATATTGGCCAATAAATGTCAATTGTATTTGAACCAGTTTGCTGGCCAATGTCTGACTGCCTCTTTTTTCAAATTATCCAGAAAGCAGCTGCAATTATAAAGATATTATTTTGAAATGAGTAAAGTCGTAACAAAATAGTTGTTTTTTCTTTTCAAGAAAATAAGGAAATTTTTTGGTGTACTATTGTATATTGTATATTGAAAACTCTAAATACTGACTTAACTATAGTTAAGATATTTTTCTTAATCAAAATTTAAGTTTATTAATTATATTATGCTAGACTCATTTAATTTTTTATAATTTTTATGAACTTAAAATAAGTAAGTAATCAACTTAAATTTGACAAGCGTTGTAGCTTTTAAGAGCTTATTGACATTCTTTTTTTTGGCTTTATTACCTTAAAAATAATCATCAAATTGATTTGTTTTGTGTTTTATTCATTTTTTTTTTATTGGAGCTGTGAACTAAAATAGTTTTTTCAATGATTGCTTGTATTCACATTTTAGTGATTTTCTCTTTTTATATTCGATGTTCTTTCCGCCTTTCTCGTGCTGCTCTCTATTGTAGCTATCGCCCATGCAAACACTGAGATTAATGCAATTAACGCAGCACTTTAATTAAAAATCACTCCAAAAGCAAATGCGCACATGCAATCTAGCCCACGCGCCCCTTCCCCTCCCCCTCTGTATCACGACTATTTCCCCTATACCCGCACATTTCGCAACCCCAATTCGAATCCATTTCAACGCTAATCCGTGTGTGTTGCTGCAAATGAAAAAATAATAGTATTAACAGCCAACGGGCAACAAAAGTATACAAAGAGAAAAAATTAAAAAAAAAAGAGAATTAAATAATGAAAATAACAAAAGCTGTAAATGGCAGTTGCCGGTAGGGGTATTCCCTATGCTGGCATTTAATTGAAATTACGCATATCTGACGCCCACATAAAGTGGCTGTGAGAACCCTCCCGTCTGTCTGTTGACTACTTTAAGAACCATTTCCTAATTGTCTTTTCGTTGTGCCAACAAAAAAAAGGAACGAACAACGAAAACTTCAATCCAGTCTTTAATTATTTCGCCAGTCTTTATACATTTAAATAAACTTTACACACAGGCACACACATATATGTGTTACACACACCTTCCCCTAGGCACCCCTTTTCGACTTGTTTTTGTCGTTAAAAGTTTTTCGTAACGCTTTTGGCAATATCATTTTCATTCATTCTCATTCCCATTTCCAATTTTCCATTCGCTTTGCTACTTTAGCGCTTATTTACAAAAAAAAAAAAAACGTGACACAAACATACACACACACAGACACATATGTGAACTCTTCCATTCGTCGCTCTCTCTTTCTCCTTTATTGTTCTTGCTTTCTCTTCTCTTTCCTCTGTTAATTCTTTACTTATATTTTTTGCATTGACTTTTTTTATGCATTTAAACGCTGACTTCGTTTGGTTTTTGTAGTTGTTGTCTTTCCTTTTTTGACGCGGCCTGTAAAATTTTTCGAAAAAAAAATTGCTGCCAAGTTTTGCATTAAAATGGTTGCCAATGCCGAAAAGAGACGACAGCTGTTACTGTCTGTCTCGCTCTCAATTTAAGGTAATGAGCACATACAAAGTGCAATTAAAAGCTTGTTGCCAAAAATGCAATTTTGCGTATATTTCTTAACCCTTCTATTAACGGGTACTGTGGCTATCTCGTGGTGCTTGTATCAAAAATATATATATTAATTATTAATTCACGATAGTTTACAATTTTTTACATGCCAGAGATCGCATCAAAAAATTCTTACTTTTCTAAGTCTATTAAGACAAAAAAATTTTAATAAACTGTTCGAAACCAATTATTTAAATTTTGACAGCTGATGTGCCTAAATGCAGTACACTGACTCCCATAGTATACATTCTCTTCACAGTCGACATGCCTTCACTCACAAAATGGAACATGGTCATAAACACAGAGAAGTCTACACGTATCACATTTACACTGTGATAACAAAGCTGCCCAATTGTGAATCTGCCCAATTATGAGGCTGCACGGCCAACCGCTCCCAACCTGGCCACTCAGGTAAGTATTTGGGACTTACCCTGTATAGAGCAGTTACCTGAATTGCAACAAGCGAACGCAACTCAATCTCAAATTCAAGGATACTGGCTACTCAGTCCCAGGTTACAGGTAAAAACAAGTTTACATTATACATAAGTGTATGTAAACTTCGTTCTGATTTTGTTCATGTTTCTCAACATTTTCGCATACGTATATCGTATATTGTAGTTTGCTTTTCATTTGCTGCACATCGCCCTCTTCTTCCTCTTTTAGTCAGTAGTTGAAAAGTATAGCAGGAACATTAATGGGCTTTATGGACAAAGTCGACGGCGCATGCATTTAACGAGCCTCTCAACACGAACTCTGTAGACTTCTGGGAAAAGGACGTTCTAAAGATTGCAATAAATGTCTGAAATAAGAATGAATAAAATTGAAAAAAGAGGGAAAAGTAAGGCAAGAAAATCGCGCCCGATTAAAATTACAATTGGGAAATCCTCAAGAGTTCATTGTGATAGGTTAATGGAATTGCTGATGATACACAAGGAAATAATTTAGGTGATTTAGATATAATTTTACATTCATATCCATAAAAAGAAAACTAAAAAAGAACAAATATTTATGTTGAATTCAAACATATATTTAATATGTTTTTTCGATATTCATCGCTGATCAACAATGCGTATGCGTAATTTGTGTTAAACTTGCTCGAATCACATATGCAGTGCATTTCCGCTGTCATAACTTCACTCAACTCTCACACCCACAACTGACAACAACAACAACAAGCAATATGCAACAAATCTATATTCTTTATTTATGCTGAAAAACACTCAAAACGACGTCATCAAAGTTGCACAGCTCAAAGATACTTTTTGTATCTTGTATCTGCTGCAGTTCATTGACTCTGCAGTCTCACATTTCAACTGCTACTGCTGTTGTTTTTTGTGGTTGTTTATTTAGGTTTTGGCTTTTATTATATCTACGAGTTTGTATTTGTTTCTTTGCCTGGTTGCCACGGCTCACTTATTTCATTTCCCAGTGCCTTGCGGTCTCACAATTGTGTGCATATTTTATTTAAACGATTTCTCTCAGAGACTACGACAGTACGACATGTATGACATGCGTTTTCTCTCAATTTTTTTCTTCGTTTTCCCTTTTCCTACGTTTTTTTTTGTGCTGATTTGCTTGCTTGACTTTGTGGGTCAAGCGTTGGGTCTCAGTGCGGGCTGAAATGTTTTTGATGTTGTTCTAACACCCCAATGGGATGACTCAGAGGACTAACGCAGCAACAGCAATTACACGTGTGCATATGTTATATCTGTGCATTGATCAGAATCAGCTGGAATGGAAGGGGCATTTATTTATAATATTTGAAATTTTATTGAAATGACATTTTAATTAAATTTTTACTAAGCCAATTCAGTGTGTTTATTTGATCAAAGTAAATTTGAAATCGTTATGTAGAACACTTTAATTGTAATATATTTGGACAATATTATATATGGGACACGATTTTATATTTAGGTTAATAAGTTATATGTTATAATTATATATTATAATTAAATAATACCTGTGATTCCACCTAAAACTAAAAAAAATGTATTCAATAAAATAAACATAAAAAATCAATAGAAATAATATTTACCATTAAAAGCAACATTTAGAATGATACTTAGACGATAACCACAAAGACAATGAGTTTTATACTTTGATAGCAGATGGACTTTTAAGCAGTATTTTTTATCGAATGTTTTTTTGCAACTTTATCGGAAGCTAGATTTACATATGCATTATATGTAAATTTTTATTTTTACTTCTGTTCCAATGTACTCAAATTTTTTATTTACACTTGACAATATGCTTGTTTCGCAACTTATTTTTTTTTTTTTACATATTTCCCCATCAATCAATTTCCTTTGCACTTGTTCAAGTACATTTCAGGAACAGTTTAGAAGTGATTTTCTGTGTGTCGCGTGTTTCGGTGTTTCCTGTGCTGTACTTGTCGTTGTCGTAACTGTCGGAGCTGCCAACCTTTCTTAGACCACAGAAACTCATTATGGTGCTGCTCTCTCTTGCTCTTTCTTTCTCTCTATATCTGCGTTTTTGCTATTTTGCAATTAAAACTTTCATTAAAGTAATTAAAATTGCAACAAAATCAACAAAAATACAATCAAAATCTACCAACGGTGTTAAGGGTGTGAGGGTGGGGAGAGGAACATTGTGGTAAGAGGTTCAGGGCCTTGACAAAAACACAAAAATGCAGTTAAAATTGTACGACGAGGGGAAGAGTAAAAATAGAGAGAGAGAGAGAGTGGACGGACAGGGCAAAACAAAGACAAAAGTGTGACAAATATAAACAGGAGTGTAAATAAAATGGCAATGTAAATGCAGTGGGGCCGAGAAGGCAGTGGCACAAGTGGGGATAATAAAATGTGGTAATTGTAAATAAGTGGAAAATGAGTGCGAGCAGCAACTACAAAACAGGTGTGGTGCGGAAGGCGGGCGGCTCTAAACAAAAACGTAAAAGTAACATTTTAAATTCAAATTAAACGACTGGCAAAGCCACAAAGGATTGACATGAAGTTAGTGCCACGGCAACCAGCCAGGAGCACAACAGCATCAGCAACAACAACTGAGTTGTTGCAGAAGGTAACCACAGCAGACAGATGTTGTTGCCGGCACTGTTGTTGTTGTCGTTGCTGCCACAGCTACTGCATTTGACAGTTGCAATGCATTTAAGCATTTTCGCAATTGTTTGTATTTTAGTTTGACATTTGCAGCGCATACAACTATTGAAATATAGTGGAAGAGAGAGAGAGAGGGTGCGAGAGTAGAAAGCGAGAGTGCAGCGCTTGTTAATTGTGTAATTTTTAATTAATTTGTAAATAATTTGTAAACACATCACAAAAACGAAAAGAACAAAACCAGAAATTTCATCTATTTAAAGTGGCGTTCAGAATTACGAGTTTTTGCTAATATTTTAGCTGTCATTGTATTTATGTTGTATTCTTTATGCATTGATCGGATTTGGGTTTTGGTTTTGACAAATTAATTAACCGCTTCTGGCCTTGGCTTCTGGCAGTATTATAATCAGTAAATGGCAATTTCAAATATTTCAAATGGGATTTACGATGTATATTAGTTATTTATAATTATTATAAGTTTATTGGAAATTTCCAGATTTGTATCAAAACAATTTGACTCCTCAGTGCTTATTTTTAAAATTGGGAAAAAATGCACAAAAAAAAATATTTTTTTTATAATATAAAAATTAAATTTCACTTTTAAAATGTATGTGGTGTAAAAATAATATATAAGAAATAATAACAAATATTTTAATTTTAAAGAAGTCAAGCATTCTAAGCTAGACACAAGACCCACCTATTGATTTGAGATAGGTTTTCACGTGGGTTAAGAAAATACCATCATTTACGAAATGCCTTCTATAAGCCCACTTTCGCTTTGTACTTTTCGTATACCATTTCAATGAGCCATATGACAATCTTTGAATTTCGCTATTGTTTACGCTTAAGTACTTTGGATTCATATTTACATGAAAGCAAGAAAACTCGAAACTCAAACAGCAAAAGAAGTCGATGCCACATGGGTCGTATGTCTGCTTTTAACGGGGCTGGGGCCTTGGCCGGGGGCGGGCAGAGGCGTGTGCGGAAATAAAAGATTTTACAAAACATTGCACAGTCAATGCCTCGCCTAGGAGTACAGCAACAACAACCAAGACACGCCCATCCCACCACGCACACACACACACACACACACACACACTTTTAAAGGCAACTTGACACGACAGGCAAATAAGAGAAAAAACAAAAAAAAATTTATATATATATAGCAACTTCTTAAAGCGAGCCCAAGCCAAAAGCTGTAAAAAATGATAAACGCTTCAACTGATGACACATTCAGTTTCACACACGAACGACTTTCAATTTACATTTGATGTTTTATGTTTGCCAGCATTTACCAAAAAAAAAAAAAATACATATATGGGAATAAAAAAAAATATCACTCATACGCACCCACGCACAGAAGACAGACGGGACGAGAAGCGAGCGTCTGGCAAACGCACAAAAACCCAAAAAACCAAAAGGAACCGAGCCGAACTAACCAAGTAGCGAGGGTGTGTAGTAAATGACGCCGGTGCCAAGTAGACGACAGCAACAACAACTACAAAAGCAACAACAACACAAAATAAGCACAAAAAGACGCTGACGAGGAGGCTGTGCAAATAAACGAATAATATTTTTGTGCCTTAAATAGGAAAAAAAAGCGAAAGCGAATGGCTTATAGCAGAAAGAGAAGAAATTGAACGTCTTTCCAGTACGAATATAATATTTAGAAAAAAAACCTCTGAAAATCCAATGCCAAATCACGAATATCACAAACCCAACTCAATAATTCGCTTGAGTTAATGCGCACTAGATTTAGTTGGTATTGAGAAAAGGATTGCAGCTAGACCGTGAGTGGGGTGAAAAGAGGGACGTGTAAGTTATAATTTTAAAGCAATTGAGTGAATATTGACATAATAATAAATTAATATGCTGATTTAAAAAATATAAATATACCTGAGCAATAAAAGTGGTACATAAAACATTGCCGGTAATTCAAAAAAATGATATAAAGTATATATCAATAGTATTATCTTATGAGCAAGTGTATATATTTTCAGATTTTTAAAACAAATTTACAAAAAACAATTTTAAATCTTTAATAGACAGCTTCCTCAGCTTGTATCTATATTAAGCAAATTTTATTTTGATATTGAAAAAAGTACTTCCAAACTTAAAAACGTAAAAAAACCCGCAGTAAATTGAATTTAAAAGTTCAACAGTTTTTTACATTCGTGTAAACACTCAAATAATTCAGTCAATAAAAGAGGCACGTGTTTTATTGTTTTCCCTTTTAGTTTTTGGTAATCTCTAAATTTTCTAAGTCCCCATCCGCTAGCAACCGCAATATTGAAGTCTTGAGTATCTCATTTTCAATAGGCACTTGTCAACGTTTCACTTCTTGGCAATAATTTGCTTGGCATGCCACAATGCTCCCAATGCCGCTTGGGAAACTCAAAGAGCACTTGAGGCAGGGGCACGCCCACATACACAGACTATTCGTAAACAGCATGCGGTCAGAAAACAAAAACCCAGAAGCTCGAAAGTAGTTGCCAAAAATTGCCCATAACGAGCACTTGAAGTCAAATGTGACATGGCAAAAGTTCCGAGGCATTTTCTGGGCCTGCAAGGATACCTTTTCAATATCATCCATGATATATATATACAATATCTATATATTTTTATATATAGATTTAAAGTGCTGTAACACTCACACACACAAAGTGCACTTAAAGCTTTTGGGCGTGCTCTCCCGCATTTGTCTCAACGAAGGCCACGTCACATAAGTTACGATTTTTACCTAATTTATACAGTTTTAGGCGGCTCGGATGGGAGCGTACAGGACCGTGGTGAACCGTGTTCGCCACTTGAAGCCATATAATTGCGCTTATCTTTTGGCGCACACTCAAGTGCGGCTCAATATGTTTCTGGACTGAAATGAAGTGGCCAAAATGCTGCTGCCACTTATAAAGAACCAGGGGACAAGAAAAAAAAAAAAAATGAAGAAAAACCTGAGCTAAAATTTTTGTACATATATTTGATTTAAAATGAAATACCTTTTTTTTGTTGCTGCTGCTATTGCTTTTATTTACTTTCTTCTGTTTCTTTTTTTTTGTGTTCTTTGTTTGTTGTGGTGACGTTTTTATATTGTGTGTGTTTTCTTTCGGCGCGCCGCAAGCTTTTTGGCTTGCCACCAATGAGATTATCTTAAGTGGGCTACCATTTTTCTAGGGTCGCAAGCACATTGCCCACCTTAAGAGAGGGGGAAAATGGATGTGGGGTATGACCCTCGCCGTTGCAATAGAATCTGATTCTGTTTTGACCAAATAAGTTTTCAAATAGTATTTAAGTGAAAGCATAATAACATAAGAGTATATTAATATTGAGTACCGAAATACTAATACCAGATGAATTTGATTTGTTATATAGTGGAGTTTTAAACTATAAGAAATTACATTATTGTTACAGAATTTATTTATTTTACTATTTAAAGTTTAATTTTATTAATAAAATAATATTTTCAGACACAACAAAAATTTGTCAACCAGTGCTTATCTTGTCTGTACTTTAGCCCTTCTTTAATATAGTTTATACTCGTTGTTAATTTTAGTTTATTAAATTTAAGTCTGCTATTTCATTTGTTTGGCATTCTAAGTCCAGAAAGCTAACAGCTAGCTAAAATACTGAACTTTAAACAATATGTTTTCCTTATCTTTGGCCTAACATATTGTTCCATTCCATTTAAAGTAAACATAAATAAAGTCTACAATTGAATGCTTTATCTTAAGTCTGCCCGTTTCGGTCCCACTTGCATGCAGCCCTCCTCAACACACACTGATTTTACCTTTGCCCCGGAATGTGCCTGGCGCGCTTTTGAAAGCTTCAAGTGTGAACACACATTATAATAAACGCCTCAATTGTTGTGCAGTCATCTGTGTAATTTATGTTTAGCTAATGTTCAGGCATCGATGAGCTTGTCAGCTTTTGTGAATCACAGCACACACACACACACACACAGCTAGGTAGCTTGTCGTGTCATGTGATGTGGCACACACACACACATACACAGATACATTAACCCCCATCGAGCTGAAATGACGTTAAGGTTGCTTCGTTGAGTCTAATAGACTTTCATGGCTGCCGTCTGTGGGTTGACTTTGGCTTTGCCCCAGTTTTTACCAGTTTTAGAGTCGAATTGAGGCGAGTCCTGCAGCTCTGAGCTGCAGGCGCCCAGTAAGCGAAATCTTTTGCCATCCACTTTGCTCTGGCATTTTATAGAACTCTTCTTCTTTTTTTTTATTTTTTATAGACATGTTTCAATGATTTCTTATTTTTGCTATGGGGCGAAACTGTTGCGCTATTTTCTCGTTTAGAGAAATTCAATTTTTATACCCTTGGCAAAGGTATTGTAATTCTGTCATTAAACGTGTAACGCTTGACATGAAAATGTATATAAATCAGTATTAACAGCCAAGTCAACTTTCTCAGTTTCAAAGCTATTGTTCGCTTCTGACCACTATATCATATAGCTGGCACTGGAATGATCAGTGGAAAATTAATTTTTGTATGAAAAACTTGATAATTAAGAATTGCTATCGAATCTTATCTAAAAAAAATAAGATTTCGACTATAAAGCTTGAATAGCAAATTGCAAACGACTTCGATCTGATTGCAAGGGTATTAAATCTTTGCTACTCCAGAGATAAGTTTATTCTGAGTGATTTTGGTTTTTGTCTTTTTTTGATGTTGTTTTCTTTTTTATGTGCCGTCTTGGTGTTAAATCATTGATGTGTAAAATTAGTGCAAAAAAATAAATAAAAATAAAAATTGTTGGACATGTGAAACTTTTCATCGATATTTCGTTGCTTATTTCCAATGAAAGTATTTTTATTTTTTTGATTTGAGCACAAATCAAGTTGGCATTGAACTGAAATTCCTTGTGCGTGGGCTACATAAGCTCTAGAAATTATTCCATTTTCGTTTTCCACCTAAACAGTAACTAAAAACAATAATCACATATTTCTAAACGAAAAAATCTTCGTTCGCATTCCTTACGCAAGTAACTGTTATTTTTTTAAAGATATTTGGTGAGTCCTGAGAAATTCTAAAACTTGACGATTTCTTAATATTTCCATTTTTTGTTGTTTTTTTTTTGGTAAGAAAATGTGCTGTGGTCCCTGTGGAACCGTTTCGTATGCGCTGGCATATGGTCCAGTTGGACCTGCATTGCCTGCCATGAATTATAATAACTGCTGTTGCGGCCCTTGCCCCCCCTGTGGTCCATGGACCTGTCCACCAAACAGATGCTGCTGTTGCGGTGAACGAGGATGTTTTGGACCCTTCTACTAAAATTATCAACATACGGCCAATAGAAATGTCAATAGCTATCGGATGCTTGTGTAGGAAAGCGGCGGAATTTTTTTGTTTAAAAAGTTAAATTTAAAGTTTTTTAATAAATGTCAGAAAAATATAAAGTTTTTAAATACTTGATATAACTAGAAATACAACATTTTTAAATGGATCATTCAAAGTTCCGAGCATAGAGTTAACATTTGCAAAGTGTAAATTTCAATTTAAAATATTGAATTCTAAATTTGGTTTGACCCTTTTTAAATATTAATTCTAAAAATAATTTCAAAATGAGCCTCCCCATTCATTAATGATCAATATTAAATGTAAATACAGACTAAGCTTAATTTATAAGGGCGTTGAGAATCATTCGAAATGCCGAGCAAAATGTATAATTTGTAAAATATTTATTTCAATTTAAAATATGGCATCATGTAGATATATTTTTGTGTTTCGAATTCTCGCCCGGACAACATTTAACCTTTTCGTATGCTTTTTTCCAATGGTCTTTGGCCTGCTTGGTGACATTCGGATCTACTTTAGAGAGAGATTTGGATATTTCCAGGCAAGGATTCATTACGACTGTAACATTGATCGGCCGATTGCAGTTTCCTCGGCTGCGGCTTGTGTCCTTGGCAAAGCACTTATCATATGGTCCACATGGCGTCGGTATAAACTCCCTCCCGGTATAGCGCAAAGTGGATAATGGTGGATTATTGCATGCCAGGCTATATGATGCACAAGCCCAGCCGCCGCACATCTCGCCTATATTGTTTATGGCTGCGGGTTACTTATTAAAATTAAAATTATTTTTTTTTTATTTTTATTGTAACTTACTCTGAAAAGTGTAAAATTTTGTTGTTTGATGTTTGCTGGTATTGACTTGAGTCGTATATATTTTTTTCTTACAACTACTTGACTGCCAGCTTTGATATCAATGCCAACTGTGGGTAACTAGTTTTGATTTTCATGAAAATTCCTGGCGTGACGTATATGTAAACGAGCATGTATATAAATGTGTATAGCAAATTGAGAGCGCAGCTTACCAGTTGGTCAATATTTACTACCAGCAGCAACCGCCGCCACAGCACGCCGAGCAATTGTCAAAGATGCCGCAGGGGGTCGGCGCAAAGCAGCGGCCTGTATACCGCATATTGGACAAACGATGATTGTTGCAGGCAATGCCATAGGAAGCACAGGCCCAACCTCCGCACATGGCTCGCAATACAAGGATTTAAAATTTAAAAAAATGAAAAAAGGGGAGTGAAAATGGAACCTGGAATTTTTAGTTAAACCAACTGGGAAATGGTAACAGGAATATGTGTACGGTATAGTTGGTGTTAGTTAGGTGTTGCCCGGACTGAAAAAGGAATTCGACTGAAATCCATTTTCATAGACAGGCGTCGTCGTCGGCGCCTGAACTCGTGACAGCTGTTGACATGCCCAGCGCCGCCGACTTGTACAATTGAAATCTCAGCACCCGGGTACAAAGTAACCGAGGCAGCCGGGCAACACGGCCCAGTCGAGACCATTTCGTAAATCTTGTCAAGCCCTGTTGAAATCCATGAAAATCTCGCACATAGCGCAAAAGACAAAAAAAAAAAATATGCTAAAAACAGTGCAAGCTAAAGTGAAATTAATCCAACACCCAAGGACACTGGTTACAGGTGCGTGAGAATAATAGCAATTTTGTTGAGATTTATTTCTTTTTTTATTTTGTATAGAATGTTCTTTCAAGTGAAATTAATGGTAAATTATTTTTAAAGTACCATTGAAGCATTTTCTAAATAGCTTTCCATTTTAATATAAAACTATAAAAATAAATATATATTAAAATTCATTTTGTTTTGATTTCCTGACTTTTTTTTAATATACTTATAAAACAATTACTAAACATCTTAAATTTCTTGATCTATAGGCTTCTTAAATCTTTTGTAAGGTATTCTTTCCTATTATATTATAAAAAAATAGAATATTTAAATTATAAAGCTTTTTTATTTTTTACTGTAATATTATCAACTATACATTAATATTAATGATAATGATATGATATGATAATATTAAGAAGAAGAGAAGAGATTTCAAAACTATTTTAATTTTTATAAATTAGAATATTTTTTAAGAAGTTCTTTTAGGTTTCTAATATATTATTAGGTTTTTTTTTAATTTATATCTATATTTTTTTTATTAAGAATTGAGTGCCATAACTTTAACAAAACATGAACATGAACTGCAAACTACTGTGCAGCTTGCACGCAGATGGTATGCAAAAATCGCGCACATACACACACATACACAGACACTGTAGGACCACTAGACAATCTATGTTACTTTTTTTCGCACTTGCCATAGTGCACTTTCAGGTCTTTGCTCAGCCAGGCCCAGACAATCAATTACATTAGCCCCACTGACCCAACCAACCACAGTGGCATACCCAAAAACCGAGTTCGGCCCTTGAATGCGGGTCGCTAGACATACTCGTGTGGTTTTCAAACTGTAGGTGGTGCGTAGGGGGCTGTGGTAGGTGTGTGGTGTAGTTTAAGGAGATGCGGTTGTCTTGCAAAAGCCAAATAGGCGACCGCAAGGGCAAATACAATTTTAAATGAAATTTAATAGTTTGACGCTGTTTTCAGGTTAGCCGAGGCAGTGACAGCTCTTAGGGTTGCCTTAGTGCCTGCTAGTCAGGTTTGGGAAGGGAAGTCAGCAACTAAAGTTAACCTGGCAATCAGTGTCATGTGTGTCATGGTGGTCCTTCATATATATATATATTCTGAAATATTTAAAATAAAACCTAACAGTTGAAAAATCCAAAAACAAAAACGCGTTTTGCCAATCGAAGCCAAAAAAGGTGCTAAATAATATTGTGGCAACTGCGAATTGCCTGCCATATTTAGCACATTTTTTGCGTGGTTTATTTGCAAACAATTTAGAAAAAAAAAGAAACGCCCGGAAAAAATCGCAACAGGTGTGACGAAGAGCGAGAATAAGCGCTTTAATGTGCTGCCTGCCCAAATTGCGACTTGAAGGCGGAGGCTGCGCACCCTGCTCCGGCCCATGCTGTGGCTCTAAGTGCGGATCCCGTGGCAGCGGCTGTTGCGGCCGTAGCGGACCCTGTAACAGCGGCTGCTGCTGTGGATCCGGCTGTTGCAGTCAGGCGCCATGCGGCTTTACTTCCTATCGCCTGGCGAGCGGACCTTGCGGCCCAGTTCTGCCCTGCATGGAATCCTACGGGTGCTGCTACTGCTGCAGCTGCCCTCCGTTTTACTTTGTGCCCAACAGGTGCGCCTGCTGCTGGGAATGGGGCTGCTTTGGGCCACTCTATTAGACTTAAGCGGATCGGCGTTGCGTTTGGCTTGTCTAAAAGTGTGAACAAACTCTATATTTTTGAGCTCAATAAATTTGTGTGCGTGTCATATTTTTTTCATTAAACAACCCGTTGCACAACAATGCTGCCAATGTTTCCCATTGACAATTATTTAAAATTCAAACTTGTTCGCAAAAAAATGTATATTGAAAGCCAGAACATTGGATTTAAAACAATGGCAAACGATGCCGAAATTGCTTGTTTTGCGGGTTAACCCCAAAAATAATAAAAATAGGAACAACAATAAACAGCAAGAACACAAAAGTGTTCTAGAAAAAAACATGCCGGCAACATGTAAAGAAAAAACCAAAAACGTTGATATTCAAAAAATATGACCGCTTTTTTCATCGTATGTTCACAAGGATACATTGTAGATTAAAGTAGGTCAGGGGCTCCAATTGGTGTATTTTTGTGTGGTTAATAACAAGTAAATTGAAAACTACGTAGGAAAATTTGGTGAAGTTCCCTAAATTCAAGACACAAATGGAAGATGAACATGGGTAATTTAGTTTTTTTCGTTTGGTTAATCTGAACAGATAAACATAACAATGGATATTAAAACGCGATTTTTCAAAAATAGCTATAAAATAGCTCTAATATAGCTCTAAAACAGCAGCGGCTCTCAAATAGTTTTAAAAGGATTTTATAATATTTTTAAAAGAGTCTTGATATGTTTTAAAAAGAGCTCCAAAACAGATTTGAAACAGTTTAAAAGCGCCTGCACAGAAATCGATTTGTTCCAATCTCAAATCTGTTCTTGAAAATTTACAAGCTGCACAAAAAAACAGTCAGTTTTTTTAAATTATAAAAATTAATATATACATTTTTGATTTAAATAATTTCACTTTAATTAAAGAATTCTTTTTCTTATTATTATTGAGATTGAAGCTGTATTGGATTCGAACGAAATTCTGTGAACTTTAATGTACACTAAATTGATGCATTTGTTACATCAATGTTACAGCATGTCCAATAGCAGCTCTAATCAGATTATATGCCGTTTCAATCGGAATTCTACACATTTTCACATTTACTTTTTCAAATATGTTCACTGCACTACTGTTAATCACTTTGCCCATTGGTAAATATAAAATTTTACCTCCAAATATTATATATTTATAAAGAATAATTATTTAGTTTTTGGCACTTATAGATGCAACGAATGCTTTTGCGCTAAAGAAGTGGAAAACTTAGCTTCCAATGAATGTCACAGCTATGATACTAAAGTGCAAAAGTTTTATTATGGAAATGGTATCTGTGAGACTCTTCAACCTGGCGAAAATTGTTATCCCAAAGTTTATAAGAGTCTAGAGGCCTGTAATACGGCCTGTAAACGGTTTCTTGATTTGACCAAAAAGTGGCAGAAATTTCCAATGATTGATTAAAATTAAAACTTTCAGAGTCAAAAAGACAGTAAAGTAGATTGGCCGATAAGAGGGCCAATACACAATAAATAAATTTATATTTTAAATCTATAAAGTAAAATGCATAAATATTTGCAAAATTATTTTAAATAAATAATTGGCAATAGATAGTTTTCATGTAATATATACTTGTGTATCTGTATCTTATTGCTTATCTTTATTTCAAATTTATTAAATTTTCACATTGCTATATATATAAAATTCTTAGTTTCATTATATCTGAAATATAACCCAATATGTTATACTTCAAAGGTAACTCGAAATAGCTCCATTTAATTTGTGCATAGCTTATAAAATAATTTACTATGGCATATTGTAGCCATCAAACTGATTTCAATTTCCTAAAATTGTCCAGTGTTTGTACTGTATTATTTAGGAAATTAATTTCGTGCACATTACGCATACGACAAGTTGGCCGCTCTCTATTTGTACTAACAAATTATAGCTGTCTACATTAATCAAAGTCATTGTTTATCACTCAAACGCGCTGCTGGCAAAATGCAATTTAAATGAACATACAGCACAAATTATGCGGTCTTCCAGTTTAAATTTTGGGAAAATAATGGAATTCACAAATTGCATTCTTAATAGAATGTGTGTTCCCTTAATCAATTGATGCATGCAATTTGATGCATTTGATGGCACTAAATATACATTTTAATATTAATTAATTAATAAACTTCAAGTTGTATTAACGTCTGTTGAACTTATAAATCTGTTTTTTTAAAGATGCTCTTACTTAAGACTCTTCAAAATTGTTTTTTCGCAAGTGCCTCATAAATATTTTCGGTTTTTATTTTTTATTTCCTAATCATTTTTTAGATGTTTCTTAAGTTTTTTGGATTTTTTATTTGTTTATAATTATATATAACAACGAATATTTTTGATGTTACTTCTAATCTTAAATATTTTTTATTTTTGTTTAATACATGTACATTTTTTAGAGGTATTTTTAGTGTTTTGTTTTTGTAATAATAATACTTAGTTTTTTTTTTTAAGTTTTAATGATTCCTCAACGAAGATTTCAAATAAAAAGCACAAACTTATTCTGATTGCAGCTCACCTTTGGGGCATAACAAATATCAAATGTTATGTTTCACGTTGTTGTTGTTGCCTTGATTATTTGTTGTCTGTGGCCATAAATTAAGAAATTTAGCACGTTACAGTGTTACACAACGCTCGCTAGTTGCAGTCTTGTGTAAAAACACACGAAAACACACTACCACACACACACACGCCGTCGACGCCGAAGTGGGATTTGAACTTTGAGACCGACACTGCGACTGAGACCGGTATTCAGACCCAGGCCGAGACCGAGACCAAAACCGGACCGTGCTTTCCTACGTGAGTGCTCAAAAATTGTTTTTGTTTTAACTTGTGCTCGTTGCTATTGTTGTTTTGATTGTTGTTGTTTTATCGCATTTTTCACATATTTTTCATAATTTTACGCGTAACGCAAAAAATAAAAGAAAGTGGGATAAAACCGTGTTTGGCCCCAGAAAAAACCAGCATCAAATGTTGTAAAAACCAAAAAAAGTTTTGCCCTGTTTGTTGCCAGGCACTTAAATCTCTAGTGAAATATTAATTCTCACAATTTCTGACACTTGCCATGGGCTGCGCTTTATCCATTTGTTTGTGCTATTTGATGTTATTTTGTTTTGTTCGTGTTTAATTCATTTGTTTCTCACTGCATATGCAAATTTACAATGTATTGTTTATAAATTGTTGCCGTTCGCTAATTTAGTTATTTATGCACCAGGCGCGCCCTGTGCACCGCTTTGCATTGTCGTTGTCGATGTTGTTGTCTTGTTGCCGTGTTGTTGTCCTGGCGTGGCAGCGTCGTTAGCAGCGTTAGCAGCAGCAGCACTGACAGCAGCAGCGGCACAGCGAACCAAACGTTTTGACATTATCAACGTAACTGAAGCAGCAGCAGGAAGCTGTCGTCCTCTGCCTGTCGCAGTCGCAGTCGCCGGCAGCGCGGGTCGCTGTCGCCAACGCTGTGTGGCCACAGTGCCTTCTTCGTGTGCCTGGCGCTCTCACGAAGCGCCCCAGACCAATGCTTCGCAACTTAACGAAAATCACCCGAACTGCATTACAATCGGGCAATCTGCTGGTTCGTGTATGGGCATTTTGTGAGCCCAACGAACAGCTGACTGCGAGAGAGCGTGTGATGTAATTGGCAAAAGCTTTTCAGTTCGAATTTGTGCCATTTAAGGGACATTTTAACATTAGCACTTTTCTGTTAACTTAGAAACATGTTGTGGTGGGCTACAGTTGCAGAGATATGTTTTAAATAAAATTAATATAGTTGTGAAAAACTTTCTCAATATTGAATTCATATAAAAAAAATAATGCAAATAATCTTCTTCAAGAAACTTTAGTTTTAAATAACTATACATTTAATTAATTAATTATTTTTAATTTAATTTAGTTCAACGGAATAAATAAATGTTTATACATTTTCGTATAGATGATGCTACTTAAAATAAAGTAAAAATAAATACCTGTGATTTATTTATATATGTTTTATATATGATAATAAATCAACAGAAGAATAAGCAAAATATGCAGTAATTATAATTATTCTTGTTCACCTACTTTTTAATACTTCTTTTTTGTAATGCTTTAATAATTTTAAAGGGTTGTTAACTTCTTACTCTTTTTACTTTTAATTAATTTTGCTTTGACAGCGCACCAGATATTTTTAAAACCCATTTGAAAGCGCTTTACGACTTAAATTTTAATCCAAAAAAATATTTTAATCCATAACAAAATATAAATAAATAGATTATAAACTCAGTTGCAATTGTGCCACGGACATTTAAGCTGGAAAAACAATATTGAAAACAACTTAAAGGATGAAGGATCAACTGATGAAAATTGCCAAGAGAGTTATGCGAAGCATATTGGCAAGTATTTTGAAAGGAAAGAGCACCACACAAAGCAATAAACAAGAAAATACAAAATGCATACGACAAGAGAGATGAAACATGTGAGCAATAAACACACATACACACAGACAAGCATATATATGTATATATATATGATACGTAGGATGGCAAGACAATATGTGGCAAAATGTAAATATTAATATTGTCATAATGGACAACATGTAAGTACAGCAAATGTGCTTCAGACAACTTTAAATGCAGCTGAATGCCATAAAGTGTTGTTAAACCAATGCCAGGCTAACAAGAACAACAACAACAGCCATGACAACACAGGACACTGGCCGAAATGTCAGCTCATTTCCGGTTGCTTAATTTGAAATCGTAGCGCAAAAATTACAAATGAGCTGACAATGCGAACACAACCAAGAATGCAAACAACCGAAAAATAACAGGGCTAACAATTTCGAAGAGCAGCAAGGAAATGTTTCGAACCGGGTGGAGAATCGGTTTTTGGACGGGATTGCGGTATCGGAGGGCTGTTGCTGTGCGCTTGGGAAACAATAAGCACAAAATAGCAGCGTCTAATACGCAAAAATAAACGAGAGCTGGCCACAGCATGACAGCAGCCGCCCAGCAGACAGCCAGCTGGGCCGCATCCAAAAGCCCCCTACGACAAGCTACGACAACCTCCGACACCCTACGACACCCTGCTATTACTCTGCAACTCCCACCCTTAGCCACATCCTGTAGACCAAACGCTTTGTGTTGTTTTACAATTTAACGCACATCCTGACAAGCAAAACGCAGTCGCCCCACAGTTTAATTTTTGTGTCTCTGTGTGTGTGTGTGTGTGTGTGCGTGCACACTCTAATCTAATGATGACAAGCGTCAGGTCTGGCAAATGTTGGGGGCGTGGCTTTTGGTGGAGGCGTACCGGTCGTGCACTCAGCACAGTTGGCAGCTACATTGCGTATACGCCGCGTTGCACTTGCGTCCAAATTGTTGATTGTGCATTCACCTTTCTGCCAAGGCATTTACTTCGTCGAGCATTGCGTGCTATTCGATTTCAGTTGGCTGAGCCTCAGCCCCTTACACGTATAACCACCTGCCACCCAACGACGGCTGTCTAAACTGCCAGCTGCTTTGTCAAGCTGACAGACAGTTGACAGACAGTTAGAACAGATGGAAGGCGCAGTGGGAAAAACTGTGAAAAGGTCACTGTCTACAATTCAGAGAAAGGACCAATGTAAGCAGGTGGGCTAATTAATACAAATAATTAATAGTAGAAAATTGACATTAATAATTTACTAATGCACAATTATCCATAATAAAAATTAATTCTAAATCTCCATGTGGTGATTAAAATTTATTGCTTACCAGTGCGAGTAATCGAAAATAAGAAAAAACTATAAGTACAAAATAAAAATGAATAAATAATTCTAATTTAAATTTTTATACGCGCAAAAATATACACAAAAAAAAATTAATCTAAACACCAATATGAAATGCTCTTAAATATTTTAGGGGTGTTGTGATAAACTGCCTTCAAAATAAATATTCACTTACTTAAACTGTGTCTTAGTAAGTTGAATATGGTGGTTTTTCGAAAATATTTGCATATTATACATTTATTTTTAAGACCTGGTTAAACTTATCTATCATACATAAAATAATAATGTAAATATTAAAATAATTGCTTCTTAATTATTGATATTGAAGATTTTCTTGTATGAATAAAATTTAATACTTAGCTATAAGATAGACGATAAAAAATACACAACTGCTTTGCCATATAAGATCAAGAAACTGCGATGTTTTGCGACTTGCATGGCTTCAATCCACGCAAATTATTCAAAATAATTGTCAACTTTTGCTATGCTTCGAAATGTTGAACTTTAATTTGCTTAGCGCTTTACTTCAAACCCCAACAACTTGTGTGTATAACTTTTAATGGGGTGTGGGGAGACACACACATGCGCGCACCCACACACAAAAACACTTGACTTTCACACCTGCCAAAGCTGTTGCTGCCAGCGAGCTAACTTAATTTGCGCCACGCTAATTGGCTAATTTATGCAAGTCAAATAAATGTCATGTCAACATATAATTATTTGGCTAAAATGGCGAAGGCCCAACTGTGGCCCACCGAAACTGGCTTAAAAACAGTTTGTGGTAAATACGCTTCTAATAATTTATGCATTATTTGCATAAGCTAGTTAAATGAAAAATTATAAATACCAAAGAAAATGTTAAAAACTATAAGAAAACAAGCTGGAGTATATAAGTTAGGCGGTCATGTCTAAAAGATATCCTGTAACCCAGAGCTCACATTTGCCGTGACATATATTTGAACTGATTTGCACATAATCTCAAAGAACTTACAGTTTTCTACTAAAATCCAATCTTATTGTTAAAAGTAAAAGTGTTTTTTTTTAATCTAAAAAATAAACTATATAAAATAAATGTTTTTGATAAATGTACTTAATAAAACCGCAGAAAAAATATAAAATTCAAATATTTCTGTATTACAAAAATGTTTCCAAAGAGACAAATTCTATAGCAAAACATTCTAAATAAAAATGCAATTTCTATACGGTAGAAGTTCATGGTAAATATTTGTTTTTGGGCGATGTTTGAGTTTTGACTCACGCGGTTAGCGCTAACCAAAAAATTAAATTTAATATGCTCTCTAAAAAAACTGGTGGATTTATTGATTTATATTCTTAATAAAAAGAAAAATTCCAAAAATGAAGATCTCACTTTTATTGTCTTAAAGGTCGAATAGCAGATGAATTCAAGCCTGGGTTTTGCAGTTTATAATAAGTTTATGTCAGTCAAATACATTAAAAATACTGATACGAAATACCTTCTCTTTTCGTATCTTATTCACTATGTACAGGTTATAAATATTAGAGGAAATGCACAAGATAGTTAATTTTCCCCTTTTTTTTCTTAGCTGGACCCCCCATTGAGGTCAACTCGACTGACAGCTTGTCAGCTGCTGCTGGTAGCATAATTTTGTTATTGTTTTGCATTGCATTACAGGACCAAAAGAGTGACAGCAAGGGAGAGAGAAGGATCAGCAACAGCAGCGGCTGCAAAGGCAACAGTCAACAGTCAACAGGCAACTCGAGGCTGCTGTTGCTACCTCAGTTGCTGCCTTCAGATGCGTCTTAATCTATTGGATTAGCGTAAATGCAATTAGGCGCAGGCAAACGTTGCTTTAGCCTTAGTTGCCTGATATCTTTTGGCCAGGACTAAGACAACCAACGACCGCTACCTCTGGCCTGTCTAAGCTCCAACTCCACCCCACCCACAAACCCAACTCAATTAAACTGTGTGGACTTTGCGCATTATCAAATTGCCCCGTAACCATTAGCAACGGCAAAGGGTGTTCAATCGTGAAAAGGTGGTCGGTCCATCTGCGCGCATTGAGGTTGATCTTTACCTTCATGTTGGTCATTTCGTTAATATTCCACATGCATTTTAGTGCAATTACTTTTGAAACGTTCTCCTATTCAATATATATGTAAAAAAAGGGAGAAGTTTTTCTAGGGCAGAGCACGACTAGGAAATACTCCATAAACTTATACACCAACCAAAGTTTATAAGCATTTAGATGTGGTATTTGGATGATAGGCAGAACAACTATTATATACGAACGTTAACATATGTATGTATATATTATTTTAATATTCAAATCCAGAATCTCAAAACTCAATGGTATATTGATGATTCCTTCCCTAAATCTTCCTTGCCACACCCAACGTTGTTAAAACGTTGTCTTAACTTTTAATAATGTATTTTTCTGTCGGGAACACCCAACTGCAATCTTATTTTTGTTTGAGTTTTGTTTTAATCGTTTGAGTTAGCTTTCAAGTTCAAATTTGTCCTTTTTTCAAATGACGAATGTGGTAATATTTATAACAAATATTAACTAAAATCTTTTAAAGATAATTTTATTTTTCTACAGGACTCTTTGTTTTCTATGTAAACAAATAAAGTAGAGTAAAGAACAAACAGAATTTAAATTCAAAGAAACGCGTTGGTTTACTTGTTAGGAAAAGTCGAAAGTGCCAAATATAAACTTAAGCTTTATACCGGTCTGTAACTGCAACTGCAACCTCTTCTAAACGCATTTGATAAATACAGGGTATTTAAAAAAAGGACAGTTTGGGGCTCATCAAATATTTGTGAGACGGCTAACAAAATAGCTCGCACTAAATCCATGCCAAAATGCAGCGGAAAATAAATAAACAAGTCGCCGTCTCTCAGTTCAATAACAGTGCCGAGACCCATATTCAACCCCTTTCCCTCCATGCCAAACACTACCGAACTTTTCTCACAAACTCAAACGCAATACCAACGACCATCAGTTTCGGTACATAAAAAATTGTTGCAAATTTTACCAAGTGCAAACAACGTTGTAAAACAAATATTTACAACACTTTGAAAATGTGCACGTGTGTGTGTGCGTGTGTGCGGCAAGCCCCTACGCCTACTTCTGTCCATGCTCATTCGACCAGGAGCTGGCAATAAAACCACAACGAAAAATCTATCAGTAAATGATTGAAAAAGTGTATTTCGAAGTGCGCACTAGGCAAATAAAAAAGTGAGCAAATATGACAGCGCCAGGATATTAGCAAAACAACAAACATTGAGCGTTTAGTTGCCAAAGGATTTAAACAACAATACAAAAATATATATATTTAAAAAAGAAGCAGAAAAACTGCATAACGTGTGGCATAAATTGCTGTTGAATTTTTCCAAAATACAATTTTCAAATTATTTGCAGCATTTTTTCGGTTAAATATTGAATGTTTGTATATGGGAAAGAAATATAGTTCAAGGTAAGCTAATGACGAACAGAAAATATTTATATGATTTATTTCTGACACAAATTGATTGGAAAATATTAACGTAAATTAGGAAAATAATTAAGAAAAACAATTTATATATTAAATGAATTTATATGAAAGATATGAAAGATAGCAATTTAGAGTTTCAATAGTAATAATCTCAAAAATAACATAAAATAAAAAGTAAGAAAATAATTAAATAACAAGCGTCTATTATTATCATTGATCAGTTAATTGTTAATTTATACTTGTTATCCTAAACATTTGTTATGCAATTCTTGACTTTAAACCAAATGCAAATTTAGGGCACTGAAAGATTTGGAGATATTTATGTGTAATTGTTATTATATTATTGGTATAAAAAAATAAAATAAAAACAAAATATATTTTACTTATATATATATATGTATATTTTTTGTAATCATTTGCCAATTTGATGAATAATTAAAGAATTAATCGAATTAGTCTATCCGATACATTCCGGCATTTTTTAATAGCCCAAAGTCTATATTGCCTAAAGAGACAGTTTGAGTTAGACAATATTAATATTTTGTTCCTTAATTATTTATTCAGTTATTTACTTGTAACTTTACTAATGTAAGTTTAGCTAACGAATCACAATCTTCATTAATTTGAATAACCATAATGGTTGGTCAATTAAAAATCGAATTATGTATATTCTCTATTCTTCAAATATTTTTAGAATAACTCTTGTGTAACAAGTTTTTTTATATATAAATATATATATTTTTTTATTTTTTCTAAATTCAAGCTTAAAGCAAACTGAAATATTATTTTGGTTGAGCTTTAATAACTGTTTTGAATCAAGTTTTTGTTGATGGCTGGTTGCTCATCAGGTCCCAGACCAATTTTCAGATCTCAAGTTCACCATTGGCCATTACTCGACAATAATAAGTCATAAATATATTTTGTTGCTTCCTAACTTTTTTCCACAAGGTTGCAAAAATACTTGTAGATATGAATAAACATACACACATATATAAAGTATAGAGAATATAGAACAAAAGGGGCAGTTGTGAAAAAAACAAACCAACTTACTTGCGCTTCCCAAAGCACAAAGCGCGCGGAGAGTGGCAAAAGGAAGCTAAAAAATGTACAGAGAATGAGGAGCAGAGAGAAGAAAAGGAAATGAAAGGCTTACCATTCGCCTGGACATTTAAGCAGATTTGCCTGTTGTCTTTTTGCAATAAACCCCCCGTGCGTCATGCCCCGTCAACCACCCATCGGGTAACGCACACGCGTCTCTCTCTCTCTCACTCTTCTATGTTCTTTCATATTTTATCATTTTTTTTTTTGCGCATGTTGGCGCTTCCTTTTGGCCCACTCTTGTGACCCCCCCACCAACACTTTTGTGCTTATAATTTCTCACGTTTTCCTGCAAATGCAGCACAAAAATTCTCGTAGTAACTTTTAATTTCATGCCATTTAATTCGTTGAAAGCGGAAAGAAGAGCAAAGAAAAAAATACCAAGATGAAGCCATGCAAAAGAAACAAGAAGAAGAACACGCTTGAGTGTGTCTCTCGCCCATTTTCTCTTTCTCTGTGAGTGTGTGTGGGTCAGAGTAAAAAAAGAGAAGAAAAGAAAAATTTGCCACAGGACACGCTTTATAACAAAAGTTGTTTCCTTTGTAACTTTCTTTATATATAAATATGTATGTTTTATATGTATGTTTTATATATATATATATATATATTTATATATGTTTCTTTTTTTTAAGAACTGTTCAGCGAACACGGTGCACAAAAAAGTAGCTCAAAAATACGCATTTCCCAAATTTTTTCTGGTATTTTTTTACATTTTAATTCAGGCAGTTATGTTAAGACCTTTCGGGTACGTTTTGTTTAGAAAATAAGTTTTTGACTTGCGAGCTGTTATTATGTATATCTATTTTACTGATACTCTTGGACTTAATTTTAGTAGGGAAGTTTTTAAGAATCTTATAACAACACAGTTGAAATATGACAAAAGTAAGCAGCAGCAAAATTTGAAGTTATTATGGTGTACAATGTAAACAAATAATCTAAATTGTGATAAAACTGTTGAAAGACGCTATGACGTTGTTTACTGAGATATTCTTAATTAGTTTATATCATATTATATTTAATAATGTTAGGTATAAATAAAATATATATAAATCTATTGTTTATACTTAAAATTGTTGTATATACAGTCGATATTTCTATTCGAGCCAAGTTGGCCAAATATTGGTGGGAGCTGGGACTTATGTATATAGTCATATGTTTAAGCTGTTTAAAATAAATACATATATTATTCAGTCACACATTTTCGGAAAATCATATAGCAAAAAATGTATTAGAATATCCAACATGAATTTAAATTTTATTAAAATCATAGTATATAGTTAAATACTTGTTAAATGCGGCGCTGATACTATAGCTGCCTACAGGGTACTTTATAGTTGCGCCCACGCAAAATTCGTTCTTATCTCATCAAAATTTTCTTGATAGTGTCAGAAACCCCAGAGCATTTATTTTATTAGCACGGCACTCCACCCCATCCCCGCAATTCATTGGCTCTGAATAGTTTACTGCATTTTTTTATCAGCTCATTAATGAAGCAAAAAACTTTTCGACTTTTCGTTTCTTTTGCGTTTTATTACAAATTGCATTCATTAAATTTTTGACTATGATTTTATTTGCAGTTTCTTTTTTGTTTTTCTTAGTTTTTTTTTTCCTTTGGGTGCAACCAAAGAATTAAGTGCTTAGTTTTTTGGCTAATTACGAGTAGTTGGGAATAAAAAAAAAGAGGAATAAACTTTCGGAAAAGTTCACGGCGTGCGGCATTAAATATTTAAATTGCTGGCGAGCTGCTATGGCAAGAAAATTGATTACAGTTATGTGCAGAGGGTTTTTCATAATCAAGGGAAGCTGGTGAACTCGGCAACTCAGTAAAACATTCAGTCCCAGGGCTTTAACGAAAGCAAGAAGGTGGCCAACTAATAAAGTTGCTCACAGAGCAGCTTAGGCCACGCCCACGCTGTACAACTTGCACAATGTTGGGCGAGTATGTGTGTGTGTGTGTGTGTAACTTTTCTATATCGCACAGCTTGTTATATGCGTGCCACATTAAGTCTACCTGGTGGCATGGTGCTGGCTCGACGGCGGCTGCCGCATACCCGGCAAAGTTTTTAACCATTACTTAACTGTTATGTGCACCCTAAGGTAACACACACTCACACACACTCGCATAAATTCACTTGGGCTTGAAAGTGAAACTTAAAACTAGCAACTTCTTTGCTCTGCCACGCAGCACAACAAACGATGTTGCTGCCGACGTTGACTTTGACGTCGCTGCGCTTGCAACAAACTGCAAACATGTTGCATACTTTTATGCGTGCTGCAAGTTTTTAGCCAAGTTGAAGTGGCATGATTGTGGGCGTCGGCTTTGGCGTGGCAGCTGGTCTACTGTTATTAGCAGCAAGCTACACAAGTTGTACAGTTGCCAAGTGGCAGAAGGTGATTACATTATTCATAATTAATTTTGATATTTTATTTGGTATATGGTAACGAATATATATGCACAATACAAAAAAAAAGAAATCAGTATATATTGTTCAACCTCAACTCAATTTTATCTACGGTCTTGAGATCCAATTATATTGTTCATATTAGCAGCTTAGTCGATATAGCCATTTTCGTCTGCTTGTCTGTCAGTCGATTTATTTATTTGTTATAGTCCAACTAGTTTTTTCATAGGTTCGTACTTTTATCCGAATTTTTTGGATCAGGCGATCAGATGTGAAACTTTCAACATTTCTGCAAAGGTATTTTATTTTTACTATTTATTATTATTTATTATTTTTATTATTATTATTTAATAAGAAATATTTTATTTTTCTAAATTATTATTAAACTGCTCAATAAATACTAAACATTATCATAAGCTTCTAAAATATAGCTGAAAACACTGAAATATTGCATTTATAGTTAGGAGTTTGCACCTGTATTTAATCTTCGTTTTTTTCAGGTAAAGTCTCGTTTAGAATGTAGTCATTTTTTCATTATCAATTTACATTCAAAATTTCATCAATTTAGCTCAGCATTGCACATTATTATATTTTCAAAAAAAAAATGTTTTGTCTTCATCTATGAATTGCGTTTATCATCGTTCCTTTGTAAAGTGGCAAATTTGTGTGTGCACATATTTACCGACAAATTGACAAATAGATACCAGTAATAACAAAGGGAACAACAGTGACAACAACAACAACAGCAAAATAACAACAACGTGTCCTTTCGTGATAACAAAATATATAGAAAGATATAAAAAAAATTGATGATGTTCGAAAATTTCTTGAGAAATTGCGCATCATCTACGTTGACAACGTCATCGAGATCAAAGGCATCTCAGCAGCGACTAGTTTAGTGACAAGCACGCACATCTCTGCCACGCCCACTTGTGCTGCCACTTCTATGGACACTGCCACATAGTAATATTGTGACAATGACAATACATTTAACATTGGCGGCAGAAATTTAGAAAAATATGAAGAAATTGTTTTGCGGCAAACTTTTCCGTTTCATTTTATTTTTATTCCTTTTTTTTTGATTATTTTTCATTTCATGCGCATCGTGGCACATTCAATTTATCTTGGGAATCATATTCAAAGATAAAGCGAAACGCTTGTCCAGGTGGAATCAATTGACTACGCACCTGACAATTGCATTTCAAAATTGAAGCATCTAAAAGCTGTTGATTATTCCCTGGCTCAGGCTGAGGTTCGATTGTATGTGAATTGTTGATTGGAATATAATGAAAAGAATTTGTGAATGGTGAATGAAATTGAATTGAATTTGTTATGTGTATGAAAATTGTAAATATATCTATTCACTAAATTTTTTTTTTTTTTTATAGTTGCAATGTGGAAGTGAATTGCGGTAAGACTTGCCTTTCGAACTGTTGGTCTTTTGAAAATATGTGACAAATATATACGTTTATAATGTATACGTGTATAATAGAGGACAGAGTGTAAAGGCGACAATATGGTCTACTTAATTTGTGAAAGATTATGTGACATTAAAAACAGGGCACACCCAAAATCTGTTTATATGAATCTAGAACTTGGCGTGCCGAAATACATATCTGATCAGTAATCAATAAAATTATAGAGTTTGTTTTAAAATGAAAAATTTATAACAGTTAGCCTTTGCGAATTAAATCTCCCTATGCTCTATAAATCCCCCTATTTGAAAAAACATACGGAGTTGAGGTATGTATTTTAAATGCGCATACATTTTAATTAAGTATTTGAGATTAACGAATTGTGTTTAGTTTTTAATCCACTATCAATTGAATTGTTTAAGTGTTTTTTGTTTTTTTTTAACACTATTTTCATTGTTTATGCTCTATTAATTATGTGGCACTCGCACAAACAGATTGCTTTCCCACTCTATTAACACTACGTACAATATATAATATATACATTTATGTATATATCAGAATGTGCATCAATAATGCAGGTTTGATTGCCTTATCGGTTTAAAATTGTTAATTGCAACTTTTTTTCTGTGCTGTTTTTATGTTTTGTTTACGCTCACATTTATGAATGCATTGCTGCCATTTAATTATTTTTTCTTATTAAATTTTAATGGGCTGCCAATTGTTGTTGGCATCGACAGCTCATGTATTATGCGTCGCAGCATATGTCGTTTTTATATTCATATTTATTCCCGCCTCATGAAACGCATTAGCGTTTACGAAATTCTCATTAAACAAAAAAATATACAATATGATAAAGTACATTTTCTTTTTTTTTTTATCAAAAAGCTTAGACTGGAAAAATAATTTGTTTATCAAATATTGTTTGGCATTAAAAGTATTAAAAAGAGGTTATGTACCAACATATTTTCTTTCAAACTTATTCGGAAAATAAACAAAATTTATATACAGATGTAAAAATATTTATTCATATGCATGTTTTCTATATTATATAACAAAGAGAAAAAAAAAGAAAAAATGAATATTAAATTATTTATTAGTTAAGAAGGTCCAGCATATTTTGTTGAATGACTTTTAACAAAAAGTAAAATTATTTCAATAATTAGTTTTGTTTAATACAAAAATGATTTTCTTTAATTTCCATCTGGGTTAAGCTATGCATAAAAGCTTCCGTAACAATCTCACACATACTTATAAAAAACTTCTTTGTAATACTGTAAGAACATAACCTGAATAAGCGGGCAACACAAATCGCAACGCTTCGTATTTCAAAGCGTCTTTTTATGGCGCGTTATTCAAATTCAATTTGTTGCCTTTGCTACTGAGGATTGTTACTGTTACAATGGGGAAGGAGAGTAGGGGGGTAAGGGGAAATGTGTACTAAAATTGTAAGAATGTATCGAAGCAGCGAGGTTATGCATATGCCCCATTGAGCACGCATGCAGTTAAGGGACCAGCAGGGCAGTGGGGGCTGTGCTATAAAATACCGCCGACGGAAAGATATGAAAGAGACAGGGCGAGGATTGGAAAGAGGGAGAGTGGAGTTGAGAAATTATATGACAAACATCAATAAACTCAACAATAAAATGCATGGCTTGAAGAAGCAAATGGAGAAGACGCATGCATAAAACGCATTGTCCTTGGAAGCGAAAACGAAATAAACACACATACGGAAAGAGTTTGTATCAGCAAGTTGTTAAAGCTTAAAGAAATTGTTGTAAATTTGTGAAGCTGTCAAAGGGAAGCCGCTTGTGGGCGGGGCACTTGTGGCGCACATAATTATGCAAACTAATTAAAATACTCACACGATGCGTTCGCTTGTGTCTCCCATTGCTGATGCCATTGCTGCTGCCGCTGCTTCTTCTTGTTCCTCAGCTTCTTTTTCTGCTTCCACCACACTACCTCTCCTATGCCTTCTCCCTCTCCCTATCCCTTCGCTACTCACACACATTTGCCATTGCCTGCTGGCTGCTGTTCTCAGGCGCCCATTTTTAATTAACAGTAAGCGACCAGCGATGACTGCGAGCAACATAAAAGACAACGTAGAAGAATGAGAGATGGGGAGGGAGAGAGAGAGGTAGAGAGAGAGAGGGAGAGAGAGTGACAGTGAGAGTGGTGGTGGGGGACACATAAGAGAGGTAGCTGAGCAAGATATATGCGAACTGGGGGACAGGGCAAACAAAAATGAAAGACACTCACTTCCGCTTGACATGTTGTGGAATGTTGTACACATGCATTTGACTCTGCTCAACGACTGTGCGTGTGATTGTACGAATGGCAGTGTGTGTGTGCACTGCACAAATATAAAAGCAAACCGCATAAACACAAATATAGTTGCCTACTTACGACCGCCCACACACAAATGCGTTCGCCGAGCCCAGCAAAAAATGAGATGAACTCGACTGGCAGCAACGACAGTTTCTGCTAATATTTTTTCTAAAATTACACTTGAAGAAATCTATCAGTACCTATCAAATTAATGTATACATAACAATAAATTTACCGAAGCTTAAAGCGTTGTCAACATCAATGTAATTTTCTAATTCTTGGGCAGACAGGCAAATTTTTAGGCAGAAGGAGGCATCCGAATCCATAAATCCATAGGTCCATCTATCTGTCTGTCTGTCGAGCTGTTCGCCTGTTTGTATGCAAATTTCTATCTCAAGACAGTTGAACTTTGGTTTGTTAACTTTGTAGAATTTTTCGAAAGTCATATTTATTTCAACTAACGATACTTATTTATGCATGTTCTCGTAAAGCATACCATATCAAAAATATTTTAGAATTGTATATAGATTAAAGTATCCCTTATTAAGTCCAGCAAATTTGATAAAGTTCATATGCTTGAGTTAACAATTTTTAAAGAATAAATTCAAGAATATCCTGTAGTCTCCTAACCAAAGCAACCCTACTGTTTTTTTATAAATTATTTACACTAAAAAATGTAATTAAACACATGCAAAAATCAGAAAAAATCTGAATAAACACATTTTTTTAAATTTAAAGCATCTAATGCACTAAAAAACTGTAATTTTTAACTCAAATGTATCTATGCAAAGTAAACATTTTACAACTAAGTTTTTAGGAGTTTCGTTTAACTAAAATAAAAATAAACCTCTAGAAGTGTATTTATTATTTTTAACAGTGTATCATTTGATTCCCCAGCTGAGACCGGCTAAGCCCCAAAAAGTCAGCAACACGTTGCCTCTAATGATATGACTAACGTTGACAGCACGTCATTCGCATTCAGATTGCCTGTTTGTGTGTGGGTGTGCATTTGTGTGTGTGCGTGTGTATTCGCTGTGTGTATTCTGTTTGGGGAATAAATTGTTAATTATTATTTGAAAAGAGTTACATCGCATTTTCACAGCGTTGATGAGGACCCAGGCACAGGGCCAGGCCCAGCCCAGGCCCAGGCTGAGGCTCAGGCTAAAGTCGGCAGCCGCTTTCGCTTTTATGCGCGGTGCTCGGGCCGTGGTGTCAGGGCTTTTGTGAGATCCTGCGGTTGGCTGCCAGGCCTCAAATGCATGCACATTTGAATCTAAATTTGCATGGTGAACGTGGGGGGTGGTGAGCGAGAGAGGCAGTCGGTCGGTCGGGTCTGTCTAAATTAACATTCGCTCGCGCCCAGGATTTGTGCATTAATGTGGCCTCAATTCTTCCCATATGCGTGTGCTCATTTCGAATGCGCATTACAACAACAACAACATCAACTACAACAACTTTTGCAGTTTGTTGTGTCAATTGAAATGCAACAGAATCAGCAGGCAGGACGAAGTGGGGATGGTGGTGGGGGGTGGGGGTGGGTGTTGGTGGGAGTAAGGATGGGGCCACATTGCAGCGGACAGAGTTTGTCCCGCTGCTGCTGGTAAATTAAAAAGTGTAACACATACATGGCGTATGTGTAATATTTTTATTACACTTGCCTCCTAATTAGGCAAGTCAGCTGTCAGCTTGTCAGCCCATCTGAATATGAACTGTGCCACTGGGCGGCAATGGCAGCAGCTCAGATTCAGCTCTGGTTCTGGTTCTCGCTCTGCATTCGCATTTGCATTTGCTTTCAACTAATTTGCTTGGCTTCGTTTCAGCCGTTGATTAGTTCGCAACGTATTTGGGCCAAGCAGGCATTGCGTTTATGTGAAAGATAGCTGTTTTTTCATCTCTATTATCTGGAAAGCATATGTCTAATGGGAGAATGTGTAATGAGAAGGGCAAGTGTTATATGACATTGATTCATTGTACAAAAACACCTCTACACAAGTTAAAAATCTAGTCGAGGGATTACCTAACTCCCAAAGCTTCTGATACAAAGTTTTCCGCCAAAAAAAAATAGACCAACAATTCCAAATTATAAACAAAAAGTAGGTAGTATATGAACATTTGAATTCGGGATTACATAAGTTTATTTAGGAAAATTTCAAAACGATGGTTATTGCACAAATCCAATATACTTTACTTCGTGAACGAGTATAATAGTTTAGGAAAAATAAAATACATTTACATTACTATACTTTATAATTGTCTTATTATTTTCTTGTATTTCAATGTATTTTTATTTTGAATGGATTTATGGATAATTTTTTTCTATCAAATTCGCTTAGATTTTATATTTCAATTCTCAAGTTGAGGATTTCGTGTTCGTTTCCGTTTATTTCCTCAAACTGGCCACGTTAAATTCCCTACATACTATATACATACATGATTTTGCAATTCCACAACTTAAACATTACCACGAAAATCGATTGCAATTCAATTTGTTTGATTGGTGCCGCGTTTAGATCAAACGAACTAAATGCCATTCACGTTCGAAACTAACTCACACACTCACACACACACACACATACTAAGAAACATACAGCCCACACAGAGACACACACATACACTGTTTTGGTTGCAATCACGAAAATGGCCGGGCAATAATTGCGCGTGTCGTTGGCTGCAAACTGGAACTGTTTCTACCTGTTTCACATGCGAAATTAGCTTAAAATGGCTGACGCTAATGTGCAAACAGCCCCAAACCCTTGACACCCCGCCCCAAAGCCGCACCTCGGGCACCGCAGCACCCAACAGCGCACACCCCACTCTCCCACCTCGCGCATTAATGCCTTTTGATCTACACCGAAAATGAGCGCCGGCAAACTTTTCAACGTACGTGTCTGGTGACGCCAAAAAGTATGCAACGCTTTCGTTTCGTTTGACAGAGCGCACACAGCCCACACACATCTAAAATGGCGACAGGTCTCTTCACGCTTTGGCTCTCCTCTTCTTTTTCCTCGTTCAGCTTGACATCTCTGCAGTCGGGGCAACTTTCAATTGAACGCAATGCTCAGCCAACAAGTGAATTTTAGCCACCAAAGCCGTGAAAAAGATACCGCAAGCAAAACCACCGCGTGCTGTGTTTAATATCCCAACGTTGGAGTGTTTTGAATCTGTGGTGCACTTTGTGACAGCTGTCTCGACTTAGAACATAGGAATTAGTTTTGTGGCAATTTGGTCCAAAAATTATGCAAATTTGAATATTTGAAATTCCTATACTATTCTACTTAAATTTTTATATATCACTGCTTGGCATTGGGAATTTGTTATATATTCTTGTTAGTATGGAATTATGTTAATATTTAAATTACATGTGCCAATAACGTCCTTTATTTCTTCCTTTATTAATGATTCGAAATATATGGCTTACTTTATTTAGATAATGCAATACCCTGCACATATTAGTGTATTTTAAAATTCACGTATAATAGATAAAAATCATATCGTATTTTTATTGCCAATGCCGGCTTTATTATGGCCGTTTAGCGTTTTTTATGGCCTGGACTATGCACTATAGGCCGCCTGTCGACTGCGCATTTTATTGCATTGCATACCATGACAGGGATGGATGAGAAGGGGGGGTTGGGTGCGTGTGGCGGGGGCGGGTTTGTGAAGAAGGGGAGCGTAACGGGGTCATTTGCTCCGTTGGCTTTTTGAAAGCCATAAAAATCGAATGACGGCATTCGACGCAAAACAAATCGATTTGTTAAATTGCAGTGCAAAGTACAAGAGCATTCAGCGAGCGGGACACAAACGATCGAGAGAGTGGTGTGTGTTGGGGGAGGGGATGGAAGGGCACTCTCGTGGTGTAACACATCCTGGCATTTATGATGCCACCGCATTGAAATTCATTTCCATTTGACCATCGACTGTTTGCTGTATTGTTTAGTCAAAATGTTTTAAGCTGGAAGAGAATTCAGAACTCAATGCATTGTTTAATTTAAAATACGATTTTTTGATTCTTTCAAAAATATTCCCATCGTGCTTTGTTAATTTTCAAAAATTGCAAAATCATTCAATTTTTTTTTAAATAATGGGGGAGCCGCATAAATTTCTCTTTTTGTTTTACCAGAGTTATGGACGTGACCAAATTTCGATAGAGGCTGCAATGTTCTGCGGTTTGGTGGTTCGAGAATTCCGTACGGCGGTTGCATGCAACAACAAACGTGTCTAATAAATGCGACTCTTGGTTTTGGGTTTTCAATATATTTAAATGTTTATGGTTGTTCAAAAAGGTAAACGAGCGGAAGTAGTCAAATAATTTGTCGTTTAACCATTTTTAGGCAACCTGCTTCAAAGTTTAAATTGCATTTTGTGCGGCATCGTGAAGAAAATTTATAATTAAAAAAGTTTTTGGATTTAATTAGGCGCTGTCGCGGGTGGTACTACAATATATACTTGACAAACAACAAATGATTTTCCTACTACAGTTACCGTTTTCTTTTTTTTCATGTGAGAAAGAATATGAGGTTTGGAAATTATATTAAAATATCTGGAATACAAATTAAAATAAAAAAAATTTGTCCATCCTGTCCCTCCGGCATCATTCGTCAATTCATTTTATATATGTTTTTTTTTCTTATTTCAGACATTTCAATTAATTGTTACCTTTATAAATAGGATTAAATTTCCACTACTGCTGGTCCAGTCGAAATATTTTTACATTACATTGAAAAATTTGATTTAACTCTTAAGAATTTAGTTTATTTGGAATTTTGATAGCATACAAATCTAGTTTAACATAACAGCTGCCAGTTTCATGCCATTTGGTCATCTTTTTGGTTCCGCATTGTCTCTGTGTCAGTTTCGCCTTCAGCGCATGACCACAAAAACCATCTCATTTATCCATGAAAATCTTGTGGCAGCACAAAAAGGAACCTGTGCGCCGTATCCTTTTCATTTTCAACCAACCACAAAACACATTTCGCTTTCATTTCATTTCAAAAGAAACAAAAAATTAAAATAAATGAAATCGAGAAAATGAAAATGATGAAAATGCAACTAATTCCTGACGGCTTATGGTTATTATGCCAAGCGAAGGAAGAGCTTTCCTATTTTTTTTTGGTTTAATTTTTATTTCATTTACCCAACAGACATTTAATACAGCTGAACCTGCGTAGGCGGGAGCAGAGTCACAGATTAACCTTCAACGTCGTTCATCTGTATATCATTTAATTTTGCTATAAGCTTGAAATCCTAGCAATCTGCCGCACCCCTTTTTCGAACCACACCGACACCCCATGGTAACCTGCTTAAAATAAACCAAAAGGCAGCTCAAAAGGTACAAATATAGTTTGAATAGCATTCGTTCAAGGTTGAAATGCAAATTGTATAAGATTTACTGGACTTGTTTTCATACCCCGTAACATATTAAATTTGATAAAATATTTTCCAATTGTGGAAATGACTTAAAAGTCAAGAAAGAAATGATCAGTAATTGGCCAGAAAATCAATAAAGCTAAAAGTATAGCCTTGATTATTGCCTTTTTTTTTTATATTTCATCTGACAAGCCTTGCTACAGGGTATCTGGTAGTCAGCAAAACTACTCTTACTTGTGTTTTAGCTTAAGGGCTGAGTCCTTTTGTATTTCCCTGCAGAAAAGGTCAAAATAGGGCCTAAGCATTTAGAGATTGCGTGCTTAGTGTGCTGTATTTTAATTATAGAAGAGTTGCCTTTGCTTAAATCGACTCGATAAAATCACTTGTTGAGGCAGTCAAAGTTAGATGATTGTGCCTGGTCTTAACTGACAGACAAACCGCATTAACATTGCCATTCAAACTGCATAAATCAGCATTCAAATTAGAAATTAGCCAAGACACAGACACAGAGAAAACAAGCCAGCAAGCACACACACATACACACACATAAGCACACACTTACACACACTGGCAGCCACTGCGTCCAGATTCGAGAGAGCTATTCAGACTAAACTCATCATAGAACAGTCACTTGAGGTTGGCTCTTAGCCCGTTTCTGTAGCGCTAACAGTAGCTAGCAATCGCTTAGCCTTGTTCAGACCCCTCTCGCTCCCTCTAATTCTATTTCTTTCTCTTTCACTCCATCTGGCTCTCTGCCGTCTCGCTCTGTTTTGTATCTGCAACTCATTTGTGGCACACTCGTCAGCGCTCTCATTATTAGGCTCAAGTGCAAATTAGTGTGTTTGTTAGTGGGTTATTAAGTTCTCCTGAGTCGCCTTACCCAGGAGACTAACTCCTTCACCTACCCCACTACCTCTACTGCTATACACCTCATTCCCCTTTTGTTATGCTAACTAAATGAGTTTTCTGCTGCTACGAACATTTTCGCTTGTTTGTCTGCACAGTAAAACTTGAGTATACAAATTTCATTTCATTGTTTTTCGAGTGCGCTCAGAGCTTCAAAAAAAAAAAAAAACAAGAACAACAACATCAACAGCAACAACAATAAACGAATGCTGCAGTGTGGGCGTCGCTTTTGGTTGCTGTGTGGGCGTGGCATTGGCACTGCTCATTGTACTTGAATAGTTTTTGCCATCGTCGTCGTCGTCATCGTCGAATGGGCAAAGTTTTTGCAATTAACATGAAAATATACACACCCACACACACACACACACACACACACACAACCGCTGCTTTAGTCTGCTGTAGCTGTAATGCAGACGAAAATCGCGCTGCCTACTTTTGGGCGATGTGCATAAAAAATTAATTTAAATCAATTTGGGCAACAAACCGGAATTTGGCCTAACGATAATAATGAAAAAGTATGCATAAAATCACCTTAATTATGGTTAACATCCGTTCACCCCGCAGACGCCCATTTACGAATACAAACGCGCGGCATAATAAAAATTCAATCAGTCCACCGAAAAAAAGAGAAAAAGAAAAAAGACAAAAATAAAACTGACCCAAAACTCTCAACGAGCCGCCCAAAATGACATTAATTTACACATCAACGATGTCCAAAAGGATGAGGAAGTCAGTCAGTGAGAGGTAGAGAGAAAGGGCGGGGGAGTAAAAGGCTGCGGCAGTGGGAGCAGAAACAGACGGCAACAGGACGTCGCACAAGGAAATGTTCGAGGCGCGGCTGACCAGATGATAAAACGCGTAATAAAGGGGACATTAAAAAGGGGGTCCGTTGAAAAGAAATATATAACATAAGGCAACAAAATTTTTAAGCGTTTACCAAAATGAGGCCAAGTGGCAAAAATATTCTAAAATAATTCCAAAAGCTTCACTGATAAGATAAAGAGAATTTGTTAAAGAATTTCATCCTTTTTTAAAATAAGATTAAAATAATATAGATATTTAATCCCTTGTTAAGGGCATTAAAATTGATAGACTTATAATTCATAATTCATAATTCATAATATAAATATGTTATAAATAGTTTCACTTCAAATTTTCATTACAGTATTGAATATTCTTAAATTAAATATAACTTATTTTTGATTTCATAACCAACTATATACTAGGATAACAATATACTAGGATATTATTTTAAACTAAAGAAATATTCCACTTGACTACAAAACTTGTATTTGATTTAAACTTTTGGTTTACTCTTTTTGTGTATATACTTTATGGCAGTTCCAAGGGGGTATTGCTATCACTGCGCTGGTATTTTTGCAGGAAAATATTTGAGCAAAACAAAAGATGGGAACAACAATGCAGCTATGGCTAAGCTGCCTGTGAAAACTACTTAAGTGAATGTCTAAGAAAATCAACTGCAGCATATTAAGGACTAACCAAGCAGACAGGCAGGCAGCCTGGCAACCCTGGGCTGTCCGTGCCATAAACGCCAAGACAAGCAAATCAAGCAACTTGCCACTAATCACAAAGGCGAGCCGCAAGGCGAACGAACAAACAAAATGGCGCACAGCTGCCCCAGCTGTATGTGTGTGTGTGTGTGTGTGTGCATGTGTGTATTGGTGTGCAAGCACGTTTGCCTGGGTATATGCATAATTGAATTTGATAGCCCAAAAGATTGTTATTGCTAGAGATTTGTGTGGTAAGCGAGTGTCGAGAACTGAATGAGCTCTCCAACAGCTGCTGCTGCTGCTTCTTTCCAGTTTTGAGCTCTATTTACTTTGTGGCAGGCAGAGCTAAATACAAATATTTCTTAAGCCTTTTGCCAGAAAACAAAATTAATGCCTGGCAATTCGCCCGCACAAGTATCCACAGTTTCTCTTCAGATCTCAAAATATATCAGCTTGACGACAGTTTGTTGCTGTGTGTAAAAACAAATGAACTTTTTGGTCTTGGACTCGACACATAAACACATCCGCAAACAATTAATCAGAGAGCATTAATTATTGTAGTTTGGTTTAAATGCCGACCCTATGCTGAGCATGGGGTGCGTATACGCAATGCCGGAAATTAAACATACGCCATGTAGGCAGCAAAATGAAAAAATAGACGGAAGTTTATTGTTATGCAGCAAATGTACGTTCAGGCCAAAAAGCTGGCAGTGTGTGGGCACACAAAAAGCGCTTTTCCATAAGACGTTGAAAATGTTTTTTTTTTTTTGGAAAAACAAAATTTTAATATTTAAATACAAAAATGCTGCTTATGAGAAAGTAACACAGCAGCAGCAGGAACAAGCTGCTTAACAAAATGTAAATAAAAGCAAAGTGAAAATAAGACTGAAATGTGCTTACAAATTCACTGGCTATAAAATTCCCTGCTTACGGAGAGAGTATTGGGTATATGGACTCATATAAATTTTATTTGTAGTCCAAAAAAATTCAATAATTAAAAAATAAATTAGAGTAACAGCGATTATAATAAAATAATAGCCTTAAAGCTAGCATTCACACGAATTGATACCTGTTAGTAATAAAAATAACTAGATATATATAAAATGTGTGAAAGAAAATTTCAGAATTCCGTATACAAATATTTATATAAATGAGGAACTATTGCAGTGTTTATAAGTATTATCGAATTTCTGAATTTGAAATATACTCTTTAAATACAAAAGTTAATAATAATTTTTCAGATTTACTCTTCTTTCTATAACAAATCGCTGCTTACTGTGGAATATAGTTCAGCTAAGGAAAAAGTAATATATGCAAAATTCAGCGCAGGCTGCGAACATTTTAATTTATGCATTTATTTTTTTTTCTTAACTGTGTGACTTCCTGTTGCAAAATGCATTTCTATGTGCGAAGTGAGCGAAGTTTGCACAACTTGTTTATGATTTCATGTCAAATACGTGTAGAAGTGGCCGACTGGCAGGCTGGCTACCAGCCTCGGATTCAGTCCTTTTTTGGGGCGCAGAGTCACAGCAAAAGCAGTTGAATTCTCTACAAGTGCAACTTGTAAGAGAGCCACGCCCCTATTTGGCACTAGAAAACTTTTTTGATTTACTATGTGTGGATGGGTGAAATGGCATCGTTTGGCTGCTGTTGCAGCTGTGTGGCTTGTTTGCCATCTTCTTGTGTTGCACGCTTAAAGGCAAACCGGAAGTGCAAGTTTATGCTGCTTATTCGAAGGATGTGCAACTTCTTGATTACATAAATATTGTTAAGTAGATATTTGTTAACAATGCCAAAAACTTAAACAGAAAACATAACTTTTTTAAGGCTCAAACTTTAGCTTGAGCTGGTCAAATCAATTTAATGTGTAAACAAAATAGTTACGGTATGATAATAAATGTTGAACACTTAATAAATAGCTCTCGAATAAAAAATATAATAATAAAATAAGTTATAATGCTGTCAATTTCAAAACGTGATTTCGCATATGACTGTTAATTCAAAATGTTATAAATCTGAGAGTTGTATAATTTATTTTTAAAGAAAATTGGTTTTTACGTTTATAATTCTGCAATTGGTGATTTTTACTTATAGGGTGTATATTTTTTTTTTTTAATTTGCAAAGCTATTTTTCGATTGTCTTACTGCTTGATGTATTATTATATTATTTTTATAACCTTATTAAATTCTCTTTAGCCACATTGTTACAATACCAAAAAACTCAACTTAAAATGTAAAGAAATTACAAGTGCATTTAAAGAGTTGCTGTGCTTTTATTTTAAACAGCTGCAGACGAGCACACCCAATATCACACATGCTCACGCAGACAATTTTGTGGCAGCATGCAGCTGCATTAAACCGCTACTTCCCCAAAGTCCCTCCTTGAACACCCACAAAACGCCACTTCAAACCAAACAATTTGCATATGTGTTTTCTCTACAAAAATGCATTTAAAAGATATATGCATATATATTTGTATAAATATAAAAAAGCACGCGAGTGCAAAAATATAAAAAGAAAAAAATCATAAAATAAAATAAAATAAGCGAAAAAGATGCGCCTGAAAGCACGCTTCAGTATAATTTGCGGTCATGTTCATTGATCTCCTGGGAAGCATTAAAATTTAATGATTTATATTTTGAAAACCATTGGGGGAAAACTGGTTGGCAAATGAATTTATGTAATGTCTCCGCTGCGATATGCTTTAAGGGGTTAACATTTTGAAATTAACAACAATTTGACTTATGCGCGGGCGTAAATGCCAACACACAGACACACAGACACACAGACACACACACACACACACACACACACAGAGGCAACAAAAGTATGCTAAACAACCCAAGCGAAGCCAGCAAAAGTCATAATTCAGCTGGAGAAGAAATGGGTAAGGGACAGGGAGCAGGAGACTTGGTGAAACTTGGCGAAAGGTAGCGAGAAATGTGAGTTTGGTCCCGCCTGCAACTATTAATCAGGCTTTAATTGTTTTGCGTGTGTGTGTGCGTGCCTGCGATGTTGGTTATGTTTGTGTGTGGCAAACAGACAGACGGACAAACAGCCAGATAGAGACAGAAACACATACAGTAAGAGAGACAGACACACGCGCTCGGTTGTGGGCCATGCATCATGCGGCCGAAATCTTTTTGTAATCTCTGGCATTTGTCTGGATTTTTCGTAAAGTCTTTGAATAGATTTATGCGTCTTTGACAGGCACAAGATGTGAGCCTGTGCCTCATGTAGCTAAAAGCTTAAAGTATCTTAAAGATACGGCTACTGCCAAAAACTTGGAAATAAGCGATATGTTAAAAACTTCTCGCTTTTTTTGTGTAAACTCGAAGGTGTTGCCAATAATGTTCATCGAATTGTTCATGCTCTATGAAATATAAGATTAGGCATTTAAAAATATATTCTATTTGTTTTTTTAAAAATACGTATTTATGTATGTAAATTTTATTTATCGATAACAAGCTTTTTGCAGCATTACTTACCTCTATTCAAGCCTTGGGCCATGGGCACCGGTAAAAATATGATTGCACAAATCCTAAAATGCCAAATGCCAAATTCTATGTAAAGGCTTAAAAAAAATTATAAAAAAAACAAGTTTTAGTGCTGGCCTAAAACACTTATATGTTTGTTGTTGGCAACTCTGGCAACTCTCTGGTCGTGACAACAGCAAAACCTCGACACTGCACATACAACACTTGCTGAGAGTATACCCGGTGCAAGTTGAAGTGCTATTTGCGCTGTGGTTGCGCAATCGTCTGTGTTTGTGTTCTGTTCTTTTGCAGTTTTTTTTTTCTATTTTTTTTAGTTTTTGTTTTTGTGTCCATGTCTGCACAGGCTGCGGTCAAGGGTTGTGTTGGTGCTGCCAAAGTGTTGCCATATATTCTAAATATGTTAGTTGCTTGTTCGGTGCGCCGTTGACCAGTTGGCTACGGCCACTTGGCCGGCCAGTTGCAACTGGCGGCGAGGGCGGGCAAAGCGATGGCATCCACATAAAAGTGACCCAAACGACAGTTAAACGCAAAAGCGGCTAAAGCGGGCTCTAAAAACCACTTGGCAACTAAACGCGTGATTTATGCCGCCACTGTGATAAGAGCAGGCAAAGCACAAACTGGGCTTAGAGGTGAAACCCAAAAGAGAGCAAAAAATTTATAATAAAAATAGAATTTATTCAAGCTCACTTTAGGTATTTGCAAAGCGTGTTCAAACGCGTCAGTTATCTTGCAAAATATTTATTGGTAAAGCTGTACAATTTTTATTAATTGCTAAAGACAACAGTTCATAAGAAAAAAGGGAGGTTTCTAAATTTTCAACCAAAACTTTTTGAACGAGAGGAGCAAAATAATTTTGTATATCATAGCTTTAAAGTGTAAAATAAACAACTTGCTCCAGAATTAAGCTATAATTTTACTTAAAAAATAAAGCTTATATTACATATATTTTATTGTGGAACTTTTTCTGCATTTCGTTTGATTTGAATTTCGAATATTTTCTTAGCCAAACTTAACAATTGCAAGCTGCACACGCAATAAGTGAGCAGCAGGCGATTTCTTTATGATACATGTTCTAAATGAGCAATCGGCTCAAAATTGAGACGTTATATGGTTACATCGTTTTGTGATCTAATTAAGAAATATATGCAGATATTTGTATGAATTTCTCTGTAATAAATTCTTTAGTTAAACATGGTACTTTTGGATATATGAATTTAAGAAGTGAAAACAATTGAAGGCAGCTGTATAATAAAAAACTTCAGCTCCATTGGTTTTGGTCTGTGTTTTCAGATCGTTCAGACTGTCTGCCTATGGCCATTTTATTTGTTTTGAGCGCATAAATAATCAGACACACAGACAAACGACGGTATGGAATAGCAACATAAGAGGGGGTCGGGGGATTGTTGGAAAGGCAGACAATTTGGCAAACAAACCAGAACCAATGTACTTATATATGAGCATGTGAATCTGTACAGCAGATAAAACCGTTTAATAAAAACATATAAGCAACAACAGTTATCAAAACAAAAAAAGAAATAATAGTCGAAATTGCCAGACACCAAAATAAATGTTTTCTTTATGTGTTTTTTTTTTTATCAATTTTGCTGTGAATATTTGGAAAATATAAATATTAAAAATAAGGCAATGATATCGATATATATATATATTTTTTTTGAAAACAAAGTTATAAACAAAGATACATGAAAAGTATATATAAATTTATATATAAATTTCTCATTTTCAAGGTTGCATATCCCGTTAAAAAATCATTTTAACACCTTACCGCCCTTGTTAAAACGAAGCGCTTGTTTATCCCAAAACAATGAGTGCGATTTTAATTTATTTTCTGTTATTTGCCAAAAAGAAATTGAACTGCCAAAAATTAAGCGGTAATTTTCTTAGATTTTGGCTTGACCACTAATCAGTCCGTCAGATTATACATACACTTAGAAAATTTATATGCGTTTAAGAGAGCCGCTTACAATACGTTGCAAATGTCGTAACACAATTAAAATGCCCGCTACAAGTCTATAAAATAAATTACTTTAAGTCTCTGCAAACGGTTGAACTGTAAGAGCCCTTCGGGTTTTCTCCTTACCACCTGTAAATAAATACCACAGAATGACAGGTAGACATTTTCAATGTACAAGCACACATTTTTTTGTTAACATGCCACGCCTTCTTTGTGTATGCAAAAATCTGTGCTCATTACATTGGACTATGTTAAAAATATGCAAACAATGCTAGACAAAAATTGGATCTCTGCTTGTCTTGTACAAAGTTGTGAGTGGGTTATTCAGAGCAGGGTGGGAGCTATGAAGCGGGGTATGCAGCAACACAAAATAGAAAACAAAAGCGGAAACCTTTCACCTACACTGTTGTTGTGGTTGGGGATTAGGTAGGCGCCATACAAAACAATAGCGCTCATCAGCAGAAACGCAATGAAAATTGGAAAATCCACTTCCTTTCTCTCTCACTCCTTCTCTCACGTGGTCTCATTGCCGATGTTCAGCAATGCAAAACAAATAGCAAAAATAGATTTGTAAAGAAAAGAATATGTTCGACACAGAGGGCAGAAATCAATGCCGACAACAGCCGACAAGTACCCAATAGCTCGTTGTGTGGGCGTGGCAAGTGGCCTATAAATTGAGCTCAGGTTTTGTGGTGGCATCATTTTTTTTTTATTTTTTATTTGCCCAAAAACAACTTTGAACTTTACTGGCCACAACTTGACTTTAGCGTATGACTGGCTCTCCATCGAGTTTCCTCAGATTGGGCAAACGCCGTATGGCCTCGGCCGTAAAAGCGGCCGAATCCATATTCTCGTTCAATGGATTCCCGAGAAAGGTGATATCACTTAGATTTGGGGGAACACCAATGCGTGCAAATTCTGCCCAATCTTTGACCTGATTCTGCGATAAATATAATACCCTGAGCGCTTTCATAGCCTCTAACGGTTTAAGTTTCTCAATGTTGTTATAGCTAACCCAGAGCTCCTCCAAGTTTTCGGCCAGCACTTCAATGCCATTCAAATTCTTTAGATAGTTGCGCGCCAGGCTGAGGATACGCAAATTTTTCATACCTGAAATGCCGGTGATCTTTTCAATCATATTCGAAGACAGGCTCAGCTTTTGACATTCAACCAGTGTGCTCAGTGTAGCATCCATTTTCTCAATTGGCGGATATTGGAATTGCAATCCAATATCTGTTGCAGTAATAGCTTCCTGTTTGTTTCGATCTTCCCAGCGTGCCAGTGCATCTTTGATGGTTGTTGGCTTGGCCATATTTATCTAGGATTTTCGAAATTTCTCTATGATTCAGTTTTCCAGTGTCGACTTGGATGTTTAATTTATCTTGGGTTGAAAATCCACAGCCAGCTTTTTGAATGTTGTTGTATAATTTGTAGTAATATTTTTTATACTCGTTCACGAAGTGAAAGAGTATATTGGTTTTGTGCAACGTCCGTCTGTCCATATGAACGCAATTATTTTCGCCGCTATTGAAGCTAGAGACTTGAAATTTTGGATAAATACTCCTGTGTACCCGCGTCAGATAAAGTGTTAAGGATTTTGGGCTGCGCCTACTGGGGGCGTGGCAAACCGATAACACCTAAAATCGCAAATCGATAAAGTCCACAATTTTAAAGCTAGAGTCACTAAACTTGGTATGTAAATAACTGACGACCTCCCAAAAAGACTGCCACCTTGGCCACCATCGCCCTCAAATATTGGATATGCCTCTATTTCCAACAATTTTCCAACAATATTTTCACAAAAAAATGAAACAAATTTTATTTTAAAAATTGCGTATGCCAAACTGCCATCAAACATGAAAATCCGTTCAGTTTTGACAAAGTTATGGAAGTTTGAAATATGGGAGCTATGGATCTGAGAGCTTTACTTGTCAAAACTTTTGCCAATTTTGGCATGATTTTTGACAAAAAGTGTACTCCCTCAGAATCGGGTTTAATGTTGATTTTTATACTAATTATGACTAAGACAATTAAATTATTTGAAATTTTGTTAACTAGGTTTTCATTAAATTTATTTTAAATGCCAGGGAGTCTGAGAGCACAATATTGTCTTCCTTTTCTACCTATCTCACTCTTTCTTTCTTTCTTATTTTTTTACTCTCCCATTTTAAATGTAATTTATTTATTTGTCTCTATGTTTACTCGGCTTTTGGCTGCTCCCCAAGCTCCGTCTGGCACAAGCTGATAACTTCATTGGCATCGCCTTTGTTTGAGTCTGGTTAAGGGCTTGCAGAGTTTTGGACTCGGGCTTGGGGCAGCTCCCCAGCAACCATATGCCACATAACCGTCTGCGTTTTTTAATGTTCCCTTTTTTTGTGTGTCATGTTTGGCTGTGTGTAGTTGTGTGTGCGTGTGTTGTATGCTTTGTGCCAGAACCCCTGGGGAGTTTATTACACATATTTGAGGTGATAATACAGTTTGCCCTGCCCTTTGGGGGTGAGAAATGGTGCCTGCTTTCGTCTGCCGCCGTCTGTCGAACTTTTTACAGTCAGACAATTATTCATTTTTTTTATATGTATTTCAACTTTAAATTGAGGTTTTTATTTAAATATTTGTTAGCAGCTGTTATCGCACAAACTGCAACAAATTTTCGACAATAAATTATTGAATGAATTGATGCAGTTCAGCAAAAAAAAAATAAAAAATAAAAAAAAATAATAATAAAATAATTGTTCCACATACTCATATGGCGCACATTTTTGATAATCGTCCAGAAATTTGCCAAAACATGTTTGACTTATATTTTTTGTAATTTTCTACGTTTGGTTTTCTCTTTTTATTTTTTCTTATTATTTGAGTGCCAAATAAAATTTGGGCGCTCATAAATTGCGTGCTCAATGCGGCATAACTGACAAACAGAGACAGAGGAGAAGAGGTGAAAACATTGTGGAAATGCATACTAAATCTAACTTATGAATTCGTTGGGTCACTTAGTGGTTTGAGAGGTGGAATCTATGGGGTTATATTGTAAATGAAAGATTACACAGCACTGAGAAAATAGTGGACCATAGTCAATAAATATTGGGATTTTATCCTGGTTTTTCGTTTTTACATATTATTTAAAAATGTATTTTCAGAAGTGTAGTCCGGTTTTTTTTATGTTTTACCAACAAAGTTTGTTTATTTTCTGACTGCGGAAAAGCTCTAAAATTAATTATTCCTGAATCCAAGTGAATACATATATCATAATATTAAATAAGGATTGACTTCTTGTCGGTGGCTCAAAATTTCTGTGTTAAGATGGTTTAAGGTTCCCACTTTGAAAGGAAAACATGCTAAATTTACGCAATTCGCTTGATGGAAAAAGCCTCAAGTTGGATTTGTTCACTAAGTTCAATCCAATTTTTTTTGCACAAGCCTGAAATAACCTTTCTGAACGAGGTTTTCTGAAATTCCTGAACTCTAGTTAGTAATAGGTCAATTCAACGGGAGCTCCCTCCCCGCTTTCGACTGCAACTAGAACTCAAGAGTAGCGTATCCAAAATGCATTTCAACAATTAAGCAACGTTGTAACAAGTAGAGAGGAGACATGGGGCAGTGCAGGGCGTGGTTCGGCAAGGGTGGTGGCGAGCATACCAACCGACAAACCCAGCAAGGAACGTCCCATATGGACACATGCATTATCACTCACATGGAACAAACATACGAAACCGAGCATGAGCTGTCGCCATCCCTCCCTCGCACAGCCTAACAGTGCGTGTGTGTGTGTGTGTGTGTGTATGTGTGTGTGTGGTAGCCCGAGAAGCCACAACATGTCCTGTCATGCAGCACAGGACGTTGCGCAGCGGTAACATGCGGTAAACGTTACAGTTGTTGACAGTCGTGTTTGTACTGTTTAGTTTCAGTTAACAAGCGAGAGGCAACGCAGCCAGAAAAATACCAGAGTCAAAAAGGGGGATGTATGTGGAGGAGGGGTGGGCACAGCGGAACTGTCATCTTTTTGGTGCGCAATTTGTTAAATGAATGGCCATTAAATTAAAGGGGTTTTTCTTGTGTTGCAAAATACAGCTAATACATCAAGCACTTTGTCGACATCTGCCTCTTCCGCACAGTCCCCCTATATATATATCTCTCTCTCTCTCTCTTTATCTCTCTCTTTTTGTACTAATTACTCTAATTGTTAACGAATATCTAAGAATTAATGGGCTGTCAGGGTAAATATAAATGTGGGTATCTTAACAATTAGATAGTCTGTCTCCTTGTCTGTCGCTCGGTCTCTCTATCTCTTTTTCTCCCTCTTTCCATTTTTCTGTCTTTCTTCCTATTCACTTTGTTTTATAAATAGGCACCGAATTAATGCGACTTTATTGCTGAAAAATGCGGTTAATATTACCAATCTCTCTTTCATTTTTGACATATTTTCTAATACTATCTCAGAATTAAAATATATCTTTCTGAAACAAGCTAAATTAAAAGATTCTTTAAGTCGTTAGATAAAATGCAGCGAATTTTATTATTAAGTTCGTCTGTCTTTTTTTTGCTAATTTTTTTTTTTATTTAATTACAAAATGTATTAGAGAGTTTAGTGTTATTATGGAATGTCCTTAATGATCTTAAGCTCAGCCTTCTCCCATTTCTCGCTTGCAATTTATCCACATATGCACTTAAATAGTTGTATAATGAAGGGCTCGCCAGTGTTGTGAAATACTGCACATACTGCGTGTGTCCTTTTTGCAGCAATTTACACGGCTCACTTAATGCAGCCAAACTTTGAAACATTTCGCACACTTTTACTTTAACAAACTCGCCCATAAGTCACAAAATTCTTCAAAGTACACATTGTATAGTTGTTGCTGCTGCTGTTGTTGTTGCTTTTGTGTTTGATGTTGTTCTTGTCGCTGTTGTCGTAAAACTTTTATGCATGAAAATATTTTTCCCTGTGAAACACCTGGCCAAAACAAAACAACATTGAGAGAGAGTGAGAGAGAGAGAAAGAAGGAGAGAAAGATAGCAATAGAGATAGCAGGAAAACGTTGCATATTGAAAACTCTGCATTAAGTAAACAAGAGAGAGAGAGAGAGAGAGAGAGAGAGAAAGAAAGAGGACCAACCCGATAACGACTTTGAGACATACTTATATATAAAGATGTAGCTGGCAAGTTTTTCAAGGTAGTCTGTTAAATATAAAACCCAAGCGAAAATCTTTACAAAGTCTGGCAAGATGTTTGCCATAAAGGCTCACATGATTGGGATTACTTACATAAAGTTAGGCTTAAAGTTGAGAATTTGGTTTTTTCACCTGAGAGATGTGTGTCTAAAAGTATTATGCATATACACTTAAGAAAATTTAATCAAAAAATGGCATAATAAACCGGCTAAAGGCAAATAACTTTATATCCAAAGTACAAATTTGTTCAATTAAAAAAAGGGGTATATATTGGAAAAAACACAATAAAGGCATATTATGATAATGTATTGATAAAATGATGGTCAATAAAAATTCTTCTTGTTGATTATAAGATTAAATGAATAATTTCCAAATTGGCTAAAAGATACGTTATTACATACAACTACTTAATATAACATATTTGATTTATACAATTTGGAATTATTTTTGATGGTTAAAAAATGCAAGAAAAAATTTAGAGAGTTGCACAGTTGCTTATCAATATCTATCGATAGGCACCTGTGTATATATCTAGTTTGCATTCAATTAATTGGATATTGCTTAAACATCGATAAGAAACAAAGTTTCAATTATCCAATCCTGTTTACATATTTGAAACTACGCAAAACTAAGACGTTTAGTTAATTACTAGCCTTGAAGGCTTCACTCACACATATACTCGCACTGATGTAAGTAAGTGTATATTCTGAAACATTTGTAAACAAGACTCAGTCCTAATTAAAGGCACAAATCTGCAGTGCATAACGATGTGCGGGAGCTTCTAAGCTAGGGCGAGCAAGTGGTAAGTGCAGGCAAGGAAAACCGGCAGCTCACGTTTCCTAAATCAATAATATTTCAAGGGGCTGTTTAATAGAGTTGATGTAGGGGAAAATGGGTATGATGGGAACTGAGAATTGCCGAATTACATGTGCTTTGCATACACACACAGACACATGGATTGCAATTGAGATTGTGTTACTTAGTCGCAAATAGACAGCAGCAACCGGTTGAGTCATCAAGCAGCAAAGGCGTTCGTCTAGGAGAAACAGCAAAGGAGCACAGTTCCTGCAGGAGGGTGTGGGAACAGGAGCTCGATTGGTCCTCAAGGAGCTGGGGAAATTCACAAACTGTCTGACGTTTATCAATGCTACAAACAAAAGCTTCGATGACTGCACTCGAGATTGATAATCATTATGCACAATATTTGTCTAATATCCTTAAACACACATACACACACGCACACAAACATACATTTGCATTGGATAACGATGTGCAGGCTTGCCCTAGGTTTATTGATTGTCTATAGCTCATTAAATGGGGATTGGAACATGGTCTTTACCAAATTTAAATTTTAGCTGGACTGCAACCTGAGAAGCTGAGCAACAAGATATAAAATTCAACTTCTGCAATTTGAAATACCGAAATAGCACTTTATACCCTGTACACATTGTAATTTGTTAGAGGGAGGCATACTGAAAATATGCTTTCATTTGAGGACATTCTGCATAAAATAAAGTATTGATTTTTAATTACAATCAACAGCCTGTCGCCACCTTTTTTGTTATATTAAAACTGGAAGCCCTTAAATAGCTTCAATATGCATTGGGACTTCACATTATCTCGTTGCTCATTTGAATACTGCGACAAAATTTGCCAAAATTGAAGTTTGTCAGAGGAGAGGTGGGGTACCGATATAGCCTAACATGACTGTGGCTTTATGTTGTATAACATATTACAACCATAATTAACACTAAATTCCCCAAATGGCAACAGACAACTGTCAACTGCAAAATCATTTGCGGTCTGTCGAGTGTCACCCTTGGACATAAAGAGCAACAGAAAAAGAGAAATAGGAGATTAGAGTTAAATAGAGAGTTAGAGCGAGAGAGCGATAGAGAGAGAGAAAGAGACTGACTTGCTTGCAGAGTGACAGAATCGTCTGATGCGGCTGACTGTTGTGCCCAGTGCCTGTCATGTTGCAGGATTCGGTTACATGGCAGCTCAAAGTGCTGCCACTTTAGCCCACTCCCTGTTCACCACTTCACTCCACTTGCAGCTGTTGCAGCTTCTGCTGCTGCTGCTGACTTATGGGTTGCGCCGTGCACCAAATTATAAAATGTTTGTCCAGGCCGCAATTTCACATATCACAAAGTTGTCGTCCTGGCACCAGGATGCAGTCAATGCCGATGGCATATCCTTGTCCCTTAATACACTGCGACAAAGCCACTGTATCTTTTAATGTATATATGCATGGTTGCATGTGTGAGTGCGGTGAAACGTGTGAGTTTTCTTAATTTTTGGTAATAATTAAATTAGTCAAAGGCATATTTGGGTCAGTTATTGCAGATATACTTAATACAACATTGGCCCTTAAGTTTTACAGTTAGTTTATTCAGCAAGAAAATAGTTCAATAATCAAAAATATTCGTTTATTTTTTTTTGATTTATTGATTATAATTAAAACATTTTTATAAATTACCAACAACTTATAAGAATTCGGATTTCAATTTTACCAAATTTATATGATATTTACTAAATGATTGTTCCACAAATCTACAAGAAAATTGCATTAAAAAAACTACACAATATTTCGCCAGCCATTTTTCATGGCTAAATCTCATAAAAACCAAAAACGCTGCGTTTGTCACAGTTGGTGTTTTGCATTATGCATGCAACTTGCTAATTTCCACTTAACAGTTACATTTACATGTTTAATTAATGCACAAAATAATTCTCAATCCACCTCCCAACAACCGCCTGAATCGTCCACATGAGAGACTCGAGAGTTGTGAGCACTTAAGTCGTTGCGCAAATCGCTTGATAATTACTTAAAATAATCTACAGTCACACGACGCTTTTGGTGAGCCACGCCCACTGGCAAACCAAAAAACCGACCAAAAACAGAACCAGGCCAAAAGTATGCAAAACCAAATCCCAAACACCCTTTCAGTGTCCCAGGCACGCGTAGAACGTTTGCCAAGTGCAATTTCTCAACTGGCAGCAAAAACAGCAAAGGGGATTAAGGAACAGGCGTAGAGGGGGTGTGACTCTGGAAATGTAGCTCGGGCCAACAAATTCGCTTAATGCTTTTTATTATTATTTTGTAACAATTTTTTTTAATAATTTTTTTTTTTTTTATTTTTGGTAGCAAAACTCGAAAAACAATTAAGCGACAAGTGTCTCAATTTCAACGTCACTTACAAACATTTTATGCTGCGCTCAGAGACAATCACAGATAGAGAGAAGAGAGAGAGAGACACAAAGAACGTGAGCGAGAGGGAGACAGCGAGTGAGTGTAGCATACGAAATGCAAAAGTTTTTACCCATTGTCGAATTACGTGATAAGAGTGTGGGCGACTGCAGAGCAAACTCCCAGAGAGAGAGAGAGGGAGAAAAAGACACCCATACCCATACATATGCAAAAAAAAATAGCTGGAAAAAAACTTAATTATTTGTGTGCTCTCTGGGTGGGATATGGTATGGGTTTGTTCCGGCTACGGGGTAGAGGAGTATGCATGCATAAGCACTTGATGTAAATGTGCGCTGAAAAGTATGCAACGCATTTTAATCGAAAAGGTCTGCGCAAGTTGTGACGATCTTTTTGCACAACTCAGATTTTCTCGAGGTACTGCTGAAGTTTTTTATTCGCTACTTTTCTTGATATGCCAAGGAAGGGAAAAACATCAAAGAAATAAGCAGAATGTAAAAATGGATAAATATGTTGCAAGAAAAAAAAATTAAATTTCGAATCTTTTTCATGCCACGACGATATTGAAAAATCAAATTGATTGATAAGGCTACATAATAAATTAGTCTAGCTTCTACCTGCAGAAAAAAGACATGACTTATTTTGCTAGTAAAGCCAAATATGAAATAATTTCTGTTTAGAGAATAAGGAATCAGCAATGGTTAATAGATTCTGAAAAATATATATTAATAAGCATTCATTTATTGCAATTCTAAATTAGAATAAAAACCATATCTATAGAAGTGAAAGATTAGTCAAAATCTGCGAGTGCCTTAAATCTTCAATTCTTTGGCAGCTAAGGCAAATCTCAGTGGATTATGGCATTTTGCCACATTAATCGCAACAGTCTCAATAAACTGTCCTGAAAGTGTTTATCCAGAGCACTCCAAACCACATTGCACCACATCCCACCACACAGCAAGCAAACGCACACACACCACGCCCACAACAGCTTACATCAAGAGCAGCCAAGCGCCCACAGGTGTGGTACAGTGTTGGTCAGCAACTGCCTTCATCTGTTTATAGCACACACACACGCACACAAACACACACATATTCGCACACACATATACAGCCAATCGTTTCCCATTTCGTGTTAAATTACACATTGAATCGGATTGCGGCGGCCATAACAACTGGCCCCACCATTACGGCAACCCTTCGCCACACTCACACCCTCTAGCAACATTGGCGCTCCCTTTCCTTTTTCCACCCCCCTTCTGGGCAGTTTGGGCGCCTCTGTATGTGGTCAACGCATTGGGCACTCGATAGGTTTTTGCGGTTTTTTAATCAAGTTATTTGCGCAAAGCATCTTGTGGGGTTGGAGTGCTGGCTCCTAGTCCTGTTCCGGATCCGTTTGCTTAATGGCTTAAGTAGCCCCACGCATAAATAAATACGCATACATACATTTACTGTATATATGTATATAGATATATATATATATATTTATATATATTTATATATATTTATATGTATATTTATTTCTGAGGGGGGCAATTTGTTAAATGTGTGCTCAAATAAATCACAAATGTGTTTCGCAATCAAAGTTTTCTCTGTTTGCCCAACGAATTTCACAGTTTATTGTTGTTGCCCCTTCTCTCGCTTCACCCTCTGCTTCCTTCTCTATTCTGTCGATTTCTCTTTGTTTTCTGTGTGCTTTGGCGAATCTATGGCATCAAATTTATTGCGTTAATTCGCATGTAAAATATTTCCTTCAATTTTCTAAGCATTTATCAAGCGTTTTATTATTGACAGAGGTTAGCCGGGGGCGTTCCGGGGCGTGGCTGATATGAAAATAACTTCTCTACCAGTTGGCATATTAAATGTCAAAAGTTTCAGCTTAAAATAAAAATGGCGAATTTGTATTTATGTGTGGTGGCGGTTGGCAATAAATTTTGCTCAAGTTTTGGTTAATAAGTAAAATATTTTTTGGCATATCGAAATTAAGTTTCAATGTGGTCAGCTGGTAGTGAAAGATGAGGGGCCAGTGGTATAAGTGGTTATGGTATAATAACAAGGAATTAAAATATCTGAAAAACATTTAAGTCAACAGTAAATGCAATGACAATGAATGTGCTTATTTAAACACGATTCTTCACAGAATTACAGATTGAACTGATAAAAGAAATTTTAAGAGACTTGAGAAAGTTTTAAGAACACATAAGAACGTATTTAAAAGCGGTTTAAAAGTTGTACAAAGAAAATGGGAAAATTGTTATAAATCAGTTTATGAAAAAAATTCATTTAATGATAATAAAGATCCTTTTAAAGTAGTATAACGGAATTAAGAAAACTGTGATTTTGATTTTGAATATTTATTTAACTGATTTCTTCTTTTTAAACTCAAGAGCTCTGCTACTTTGCAGTTCAGTTAGCTCCCGGTGTCACATAAAATTTAAAATGATTTTGCAAATAATTAAGAATTTTTGGCTACAATTATGCAGCACATCAGTAAAAATACACAGCAGCACCCATTCTCCCTTTGGTACAAAAATGTAACTTTTCTGAGATGTGTTTGAGAAATTTTAAATGTTTGTTTTTGCAAAATTATCTAATAATATGAGAGAATACAGCATAAATAAAATTCCTTCACATGCAGCCACACGAACAGTTGCTCGACTCGCCTGCTCTCTATCTCTATCTTCCTCTCTCTCATTCTCTCTCTCACTCTGTTTCGCTCTTGCCACATGCTGCATCTCTTTTACTTTTCGTTGAGCGTCCAAAAATTTCTAAACAAATTGAAAATTCCAAAAATCGCTGAAGCATGGCAGTAGAAAATGATAGAATCCACAATGAAATGCACAAAGACTTGAAGAAGAAGAGAGCAAGAAATAAAACAGAAAATAAAAAATCAAAAACTCACATCATGGGGACAGCTGGAAAAAGAGTAAGGAGTGCTCAGACACAAACAGACAAACAAACACACATGTGTCCTCCCTACTGACAACGACGACACATTGCCGCAGAATGCAATTGCATAAAGGTCATAGGGCAACATAGCAAAAGTGGGCGTGACGGGGCGTATGTGTGCGTGTGCGTGTGCGTGTGTGAAGCTTTGGCATCAAAGTCAAAAGCAACTTTTCGGCGGCAGCGCGACGCTGGTGCCAAGAGTGATGAAGGGGCAGGCAGCAGGCGGCGAGCTCCTCACAAAGAAAATATTTTGTCATGTCATCAAGCGCGCACGCTGGCAACTGTTGCAGTGGCCATGCTGTTGATACTCCACGCCAAGCCGTTCAGCCAGCCAGCCGTGAACACAACCCACACCCCAAATTCCCGCTCCGCCCACCACCACTCTATCTCTCCGCCCACACCCACAACATACCATCAGACGAACGCATCAGAGTCGAAAGCGTCGCCGTCGTCATCGTCATCGTCATCGTCAGCGTCAATGGCACTGACGCCAGCAAAATGTGGTTACAATAATTTATGCACTTGTAATGACAGACAACAAAGCGTTAAAGAAGAGAAAACCCGGTGGCTCGAAACCGAATTCGTAGCCGAGACTCGAACCCAGTTGGCTTTGGCTGTCAGTTGTGCGACAGACGCGCAATAAAATGCGTATCATGTGTGTGTTCGTGTGTGTGCTGTCATTCTATCTCTCACTCTCTCTCTCTGTCTCTATCTCTCTCTCTCTCTCTCTCTGTCTCTCTCTCTCTCTCTTCTCTCTCTCTCTCTCCGCCTGCTGCAATCCGCAGCCCTCTTGTAAGCGGAAATGTCTGGCATGAGGAGCCGTCAGACGTTGATGTGCAGCCTTCATCGCTTGTTGTTGTTGCTGCAGTTGTTGTTGTTGTTGTTGTTGTTCTTGTTGTTGGCCTCCACTTCAAAATTAATTTAAAATTTATAGTTGGCGCTATTGCGTTAAATGACGCTGCGGGTCCCGACCTTTTGCCAACCCCTTTAGCCAACTTCTGCCGCCCCTCTGTCTGTGCCCACAGCTGAGACCTCAGTTCGCTTTGGCCAGGCGTCCGGAGCAGCGGGGGATCATCTATCATGCTGTTGAGTGATTTGCGAGTGTCAAAGGAGTCTTCGTCGGGGTCTTCACGCCATTTCGTCGGTGTCCTTTGCGTCACATTCGATTTATGTTAATATACGCGTGCCGCGCGACAACCGCAAAACCGTTGCGATGCGGTTGCTCTACTTAACTCGCTGCAATGCCCACAATTTGCGCACAATGGAGCAAATCTGCGCAACTTTAGCCATTCAAATATATTTTGCACAAATCCAAAGTTCAGTTTTATATGTGATAATGCTTAAATTAAGTGAAAATTGTTATGGCTTATATAAGAAATAAAAAATAAATAAATAAAATAAATAATGATGTATTATTGTCTAAGCTGTATACCAAAGAAATGCTGATTCAATTTTCTTATTCATAATATTAAGAAAAATAAATCAAAATTTAAATAGAACTGCAATATTTGATATTTTCTATGCTCGGTTTGAATCAAACACTATACTATAATAGAATCTTAATATTTTTTTCGAATGCTTAAAATTTTTCACTGTGAAATTAAGTTAGTAATATATTTGACGATATTATATATATAGTAATAATTTAAATCAGTATTTACTTGTATTATATTTATATATTATTGCTTATATTAAATTTTTGTGCGTCCAGAACTTAGTTACTGAGGAGTTTAATTTCATGCAGCTATTGATATTGTACTTTGTTAAATTTTAACATTATCACGAAATCAATCGGGGCATTATGCAATATTTACTTGAAAACAAATTTAATAAAACCACTTGAGGCATTTAGATCAACGATAATCCTCTAGCGTAAGGATGCAGTATTTGTCTCACCTAAAGGCCTTAGAAACTAGTGATATTTAAAAATAGTTTGGCCGATAATTATTAACTATATCTTATACATGAAATAAAATAATAATTAAAGTAATTAAAAAATGTTGTCAAGATGTAAATTTATGACTTCCTTCAATAAAATCAATATTGCTAAGTTATCAATATGTAATAAATTTTTTTTTTTTTTCAATGAATTCAATATAACTAACTTATAAGAATATAAATATCTTGTTTAGAAATTTTACTTGTTGCCCATTGTTTCGGAAATGGTTTAATTCTCAAGACGTTCAGCTGCTGCATATTGGCAGCCGCTGCAGCACCTTCCTCCCCTTCGCCCAACTGCTTCCAATTGTCTCTATGCCCCTTTCCCCTTTCGGTCGCTCATCAGATGCCTCGTCAACAGAGTAAGCGGGGTAATTTTCAATGTAAACGCAACGCCTACGGCAGCTGCCTGAACAAGACCTGCAACCGTAACAGCCCCCACAGCCCACACAACCCACAGCGCTACTGCGCTACCCGCTGTGCAGTTAGCAACTTGAGAATAACTTTGGGCGTGTGCGTAGGCCTTTGGGGCGTGGCGCCATTCATTTGCATTGTGTTTGCGAGGGGGCTTGCCGCGTGCGGCAATTGCATTTTAAATGCAGCTGCCACGCCCACCCCGCCTGCCTTGGGGCATGTCTCAGCCTGCGAAGGCTTGTTAAGTAGACGCGTATTTTGTATGTATGTGTGTGTGTCTGTCTGTCTGTGTGTGCGTGTTGCTTGTACAACACATGCAAGGTTTTTGTAGAGTGCAATAAAAATACATCCTGCTCGCTTTCATTTACTATGATTCTCTCTCTCTCTCTCTCTCTCGCCACCGCTGGATATCTCGCTCATTGCTGCTAATATGCAAAATTCAGTTAAAATATATTTTTTGTGTTTCTCACTTTGCTCTTTGTTATACCCTATCTGAGGGCATTATAATTTTTATCACGATCTGTGTGAAACTGATCAGTATCAAAATCCAAGTCAATCTGTCATATATTTTTTTTATGAAAGTTATTGTTTTTACTTTCAACTATAATTATTTGAAATAACCTTATATTATCTATAATATGTCTGCAAGAGTATTAAGTATTCGGCCAAACTGAAAGATAACAGCTCTCGTGTTTTTTGTCTTTTGTTTTTTTCGTATTTGCTGTGCCCCCAAACTTCAAACTAAGCATAAAGTGTTGCCTAATGGGTTTTGAGTGTTTTCGACGACTACGACAACAACAACTGCAGCAGCGGCAACAAGAACTACAACAACAACTGCATCAGCTGCAACAGCTACAGCAGAGAATAGAACAGCGAGCCCTTAAATGCATTTTTTTCTGCTTGTTGCTTGCCAAAAGTTGGTCATTAGCGCCGGCTCTGCTGCTGCTGCTGATGCTGCTGTTGATGCCGTCGCCACAGGGCCCTTTGCTGCAAGAACAACAACAAAAACAAGAAGAAAAAAAAACCAGCAATAGAGTAAATAACAATTAAAAATTGTTATGCAGCGTAACAATTCTCCTAATGACTGCATTTTGCTTCTGAGGTCAAGGATAAATTGCTTTTGTTTGCCACGTTTTTGATTATCGCATTTGTAGCATATTTTGAATATTGGCGAAACAGTTTTCTATTGTTTGAATTTAATTAATTAAACAGAAGTGACATTGTGCAACCAGATAAGGTGTAGGTGCTTGAATAATGTTCGTTTAGTTCGTTAAATAATATTAGAATTTCAAAAATAACAAAGAAATTATATATATAATAATATGATAAAGATATATAAGTGATATAATATGATACAAATTGTATTAAGAATAATTTATAATTATAAAAAAATATAAATATTATGTCAAAGTATATTTATCAAGATTTTTACTTAACAAATACTTATTATTTATTATTTGTATATCCATGTAAACATATTTATGTTTATTATTGCCTATTTGATATATAAAAATACATAGTAAATAATTATTTCTAGAAAGAAATCAAATAATATTACGCTTCTTCTAATTTTAACTGCAATTCTCTTTTAACAACATAAAAATGTACTTGAAAACTTCAAGAAATCCCGGCTTTAATTCTTAAATTAACTTTAATCTGTGCACGGAGGAAAAACCAGCAGAAAATAATAAAAATAAAAGGCAGAGACAAACATAAAATGTCACCTTTCGCAACGGATACGCATATAAATCTGCTATTATCATTGTGACACCAACAAATTATGATTGAGAATGTCCCCAATCTATGCGATGACCCCAAGGGAACGAGGTCCGCAGTCAAAAGTAAGAGGCAAATGTTTTGTGCGTTCTTGTGGCCACCCGCCGCCCCCGGCCCGCCGCCGCCTAAATAAATGACAAGCGGCGATCCGTGATATGAAAATCAAGTTGAATAAATCATTTAAATGATTACAGCTTAACTTTTGGCGCGTTTTTAAGCGAAATTAAATGGAGGCCAGAACCGCAAAGGATGCTACGGAAAGCTATAGGCTAGCTGGCATATTCTATCATAAAAATTATTTATTTGCAAGGACTTAGGAGATTGAGAGATTGAGAGAGAGACAGAGAGAAATAGAAAAGAAATGTAACCCAAATCTATGTAAGTGAATCAAGAGAAATCACTTAAGTATATTTTTATGCTGGACATGCTGCCAGGAATTACAAATACAAGGCGGCACGCACGAACGCACGCACGCATCGACCAGCAAGACGGAAAGGACACGCAGCTGAAATGGAGGGACGCATCAGACAGACGGACGGACGGACGGACGAGCGGACGAACGGACAAACGGTCGTGGGTCGCTTGGCGGTTGGTTTTGTGCCCAGTCATTTGCCCAGGAGGCTTTTCGGCCTGGCCTGCAAGTTGTGCAAAAGAAGTGCCATCAAAAGGACATCAACACGTAGCAAATAAAGGACATGCCACAAGGATATGCGACATGGAGAATGCTGCCGCTGTTCCTTTTGCCATTCGCTACATTGCAAAATTATTATGATTTATATAGCCTTTGGGAATGCGCACAGCTCAGAGACTCACAGGCGCAGACAAACACAAAGGACATGGCCAGCAGAGTATGTGTGCGTGTGTGTGTGTGTGTGTGTGTGTGCGTGTTTGTATGTCACAATCGTCGTCGACGTCGCCGTCGTCGCATTGGCCGCAAAACTTTTGCCGCTGCGACAAAATAGAAAACTTTCTTGGCATAATTCTTTCTATTTGGCTCCTGCTGCCTGCATCCTGCCGCCAGCCTCCTGTCGTCGCCGTCGAACTTTGTTGCCTGCCTCGGCTCGACTACTCGAAATTAGGTTAACACTGACGAATTAAGGACATTAGCGTCATAAAGAAATAAGTAATGAAAGCAGCAGCAGCAGCAGCAACGAAGCGCAGCGCAGCGCAAGTTTGAAAATTTTTTGCTGAGTGCGTAAAGCGACAGCAACAGCTACAAGAATATATATAACAACAGGAGTAACAACAACGGCCAACAAATAAGAACCTTGCATTCGAATACAACCAACTGCGTAATACTCTGTTCGCAGTTGGAAACTGAAAACAGGTCAAAGAAAGATATAAAACTATTTTCTTAGTTAGGCCGCAGATTGAATATCCTTTTCGATATTTCGAAGAAGTTCGCCATTTTTCTATCGTTAACTGCTTTTTACTCGAAATTGGTCCCGACAATTTTATAAGCCCAAAAATATAATAGTTCTTACGAGAATTAAAATAAATTAAAACCAGAATATTACAAATTAAAAAATAATCCATATTTATAAGTTTTCAGTTTTAATAGTACACATATACAATATATCACAAAGGTGAACAGAGTATGGAAATCGGAGAAATACGATTTTCTGTTTTACGTCCATTTTCTATGCGTTTGCTGCAGGCGTCGCATTTGAAAGCCATTTGGAAGGCGTTGCACGCAGATGCTCAGCTCTGCCAAGGATATACTATATAGATGATATAAATGTCTTGGCTGGGCAGGCGGATTTAAGTGGGGAAATGGAAGTCATGTTGTCCTGTTGACCCGCTCTGCTGTTTTGTGTTTTTGTATAGCTGCCAGCTGTAGTAGGACATGTTTTTCATTTGCTTTTGATCTTTTCTGAAATAGAGGCAAAGACATTGAGCGCTGGCATAGATTAAAGAAAATGGAAACTATAATAACTATTATCTGCAATTGACAGTCAAAGTCAGAGAACAAGAATGGAAAAAATTGAATAAGCAGGAAAATAATTACACTAATGTCAGCAAAACAAGTAAGTCGAAAACGCCCGACTAGGAGATACCCTAAAACGGGCTACAAGCAGAAAATCACCCATTAACTCTGATTCAGAATATATATACTTAATGAGGTCGAAGATGCCTCCCTTTGCCCGTTACAAAGATTTGCACAAGCAATTTCAAATTTATAACCATTTTCAATGGTTTAGGGGCTTAAAAGATTTTATCGATTATTATTTACGATTACGAAATTTATTGATAATTGTTTTATTATTTTAATTTTGTGTTTTGTTTTTAGTTTTTCTTTCTTATTAAATGTATAAATGTGTTTTATAAATTTCCTATTTCTATACATTTTGTGCCCTAATTAATATTAATATATAGTCTGCAATATTTTCTCTTTTAATTTTTTTTAATTTATACAATTTGACTGGATTGTTTATCAAAATCAAACACAAACTCTCACGCCACTGAACGCAACAGCTGTTTAGAAAGTTTGTCACCTACCTGTTTGAATCAGCCCCGAGCCGCCTTCCCCCTCTCTTATTGTCAAGCAGCGCCCACATGGCAGCTTATAAAATATTGATTTATTAAATTATGCCCGACAAGCGTCGGCGGTGGCATCCTGGCTGCCATTGCCTGTCAATATTTTGCAAATTTGCCAGCAGGCAAGCAGCTAGCAAACTTATACGCATACGCCCGACACCCGGCCGCCAATTTATTCACCACCCAGCGCCTCACAAGAAGACGCTCGCATAGCATTCTTGGTAGATTTGGTAAGTGCTTTTTAAAATCCCGCCTGAGGCGTTTTGTTTGTCTGCAGCGGCAGCTGCTGCTGCGCAGCCTTGAACTGAATATGGTAGGCGAGAAATTGAGCGGGTGGGCATTTTTTTTTTCCAGAGTGGACTGAGGGACATTCTGCAAGGGGTAATAACAGTTAGGTTTGGGCTTAAGTAACCGCACAACTTTAAAATTGGTCGACACCAAGCTGCAGAGTGTTGTCAGGGTTTGGGAGTGGGGCTTAGAGATGGTTCTAAATACGGGTGTTTGTTTCACTCAATAAAGCATCTTTGACGTATGTTTTTTTTTTGTGACCACTGTTCGCTGGTGGCCCCCTCTCGGCAGTCCCTTAACCCGTTGGTCCGATAAAAATATGAAGCAGCACCAAAGCCTGCCAGTGGCCGGAAGCTTTATGGCCGGTCCTCAAGTCTGTTGTCTGTTGTCCTTTGTCCGTTGTCCTGTGTCCCGTGTCCTCTGACTCTGGCGACTGTCTTTTACACTGTTTATTGATGCCTTTTGTTGTTGTTGTTGCTGCTGCTGTTGTAGACATTGCTGACGTCTTTTGTGCCTTTTTATAGAATTTTCTTGGTTTTCAACAACAGTCGAGCATTCAAGTGGGTTGAGTGGGTGTTTTCTGCGTGGGTGAGTGGGTTGTTGTTTGGGCGGTACGGTTAGTTGGTGCAGCTGCTTCAGTTCTTAGTTTTCCAACATTGTCCTGTGGTTAGCAGCATGTAAAATGGTTTTATGCTAAAATTTTGCCGAGAGTTTTTGGCTGCTTGGAAAACTTTTGGTGCGGCGTCTTTGGTACATAGCTTAAAACAAGCGATGAGTAAAATTGAGTAACTTAATTTATTGGAAATTATGACCAAAAAAATAAAATAAAATAATAATATTATTGTTTCTACCCTATAAATCAATACATTTGTTATTTAAACTATTAATCAATCTCTAAATTAATATTTAAACAATGAAATGGGTACCTACATTATTAATTTAAAATTTGGATATTTACATAATTTTAAATCAGTCAATTGTACTAAACAATCAATCATCCAATCAATTTCGTTTCTGTTTTCTTTATTCCTGTGCAGTTCTTTTAAAACTTAGTGGTATAAAACGTATGGATAATTTTTATTTATTTGTTTTATTATTTCTATTGTAAGATTTATGAACTTAAAAAAACTTAACAAACAAAATTCTTATCACCTTTTGTATACAATTCTTGGGCATTTAATAATCGTCATGATCCGCTGCGTTCTCTTGCGCGAGCGACCACTGTACTTGCCGTGCATTCAGACTACCTGGCACATCCGCTCGGACAGGACACACTCGGGCACATTTCCTGCAGCCCGCAACAAAATGCTATTATGCCAAACGATAAAAACCTATAGAAAAAAAATGAATGAAGAAAATAAAAAGAAACTAGTAAAAAATTAAATAAAAATAAGAAAAAATAGGAAGCCAAAACGAGCGCATAAAAATTGCATTAAAATTGCTGCGCGGATATCCGCAACGGACTCCATTTTCGGGTTTGCAGGTTTTTAGGTTTTTCGTTACGGAAATGCAAAAGTAGACGGAAGTGCAAGTTGTGCAAGAAACTCCATTTACTTGCCGTACCTTGGCCATAGATAGCTACTCAGCCCATCTGGCTCCTAGCCGCTGTAATCACAACTGTGGCGCAAAATTAAATGCTTCCGCACAAAAAATAAAGAAGAGAAAATTCAGACAATTTTCTTGTCATTTGCCGTGTGGCATTTTGACATTTTATTGCATACTTTTTGGCACATCGTCCAACAGCTGCCCTCCTCAGCTCTTTGCCAGTCCGTGTCCAATTTGGCACATCATTTAGTTGCCGGGCTCTTGATGATTACCGTGCTATGAATCCCCCTTGTGACTTGCTGGCCACTTGTCACCTTCGCTGACATTGACAGCCATTAATCAATCAAGTGGCATTGTCGAGTGCCCAGTGTTGGTAAGGATGCGAGTCGCGGGGAGGCATTTAGCAACACACACAGCGAGACAATTAGCGACATGTTGTTGTTACTTTTGTTGCTGTTGTTTTCGGCCTTGAAGTGTTTCGCTTCTAATGATGTGAACATCAAAACTTTTTTGATGATAGATAATTTTTTTTTTATTCTGTTCACCATGGGCAGCGCTGGCGAATTCATGCAGAGCCGTCTTCTGAATAACTAAAAAGGGTTCATATTTCAGGTGAAAATTGTCTGATAAATAATAATAAAATACTTAGAAATATCAGAAACGTGTGTGAATAAATCGCATAAAAGGGTGTATTTAAATAATGAAATAGGTGAAATATATAAAATATAAATAATAAAATAGTAAAAGAGCCATTTATACATGTTGTACTCATGACTTAAATTTTGGCTATGCAGTATAGTTATTAAAAGTATAGTTAATTTTGTAGATTAATTCTGAAAATTCAACGTATCTAGAAAGTGACTTTTTTGTTGTACGACTAACCTGTTTCACATTTTTGCCTGCCACAAAATAACTCAGCTCACTTTACAGAAAAAGAAGAGCTGTACAAGTAAAGTAGATACAATAGCCCACAAGCCACGCTCCTCGCCACAACCCCCTGCCCCGATAAGCCACGCGCCACTGAACCACTCCCCACAGCCGCTGTGGCATCATCAACGACGCTTCATTAGTTGCGCTCGCTGCAAAGGCCAATGCCAAAAGGTGTAAAACAAAAAGAAGGGCAAAGAAAAGCACAGCAGAGAAGAGCAAAAAAAAAAATCTGCTGCTCATAGAAAGAATAAAAAAAAGAATAAGCAGACGCTCGACCAAGTTATACAAAAGAAAAAAGTTGCAAAAAGTAGTAATAACAGCAACAACAACAAAGATGGAGAACAGAGTCAAGCTGCTACTGCTGCTGCCTGTGGCTGATTGATCTCGTGGGAAATTTTGCACAGTTTCAGCCCGCAACAACAACAACAACAACAACAAGTAAAATAAAACCCCAAGTTTTTTCTCCTAACTTCTCCCCTCGCCCTATGATTATTCTTTTTTTTTTGCTTTTGTATCTTCTTTGGGCTCGTCTTCAGTTTCAGCTTCAGCACGAAAATTAACTTAATGTCACTTACACTTTAGTGCTTTGGGTTAATTTGGTTAGATTATTGTTAATATCCTTTGGGGTGCTCTCTGCGCTGACTGCTGTATTCTCTGTACTCGTGTGTATGTATGTGTGGCAACTCTGGCTGCGTGCGTTCTATTGGCCTCTGGGCACATTAATCGTTGCGGCAGTTGTAAACTTTTCGGTATAAAAATGATGCATTGCTTTTCTTATTACTTGGAAATTGTTTTTGTGTCGCCTTAGAGATAAGTCCCACAAAAATATTTATAATTCAATGACTTTTTCTGCTTTAAAATAGATTTATGAAAGTGTATTATTTAGTTTTCTGCTTCCTAACCTTATGTATTAAAGTTAAATATTTAAGCTGCTTTAGTGAAATAATAAATTTTATTATTCTTAAATAAAAAAAATACCTATCAATTATCAAAATAAAAGAGATGGCAATATAAGAAATGTAAATATATATGAATTGGTTATGAAAAACCCTTATGTCATGGTAGTAAAAACTTATACATTTTCTGGCATTTTATGGAACAAATATTTTTTTAAGCCGCAAAATAAGCTTTCGCAGAGAACAACAGAACAAGATTTACAACAGATTCGACAGTACTCTAACTTGCAAATTAATTTTCTACTTGTTTATTAAACATGCAATTAAACAATTGTGACAAGCGAAAACAAACATAGGAAAATAAAAATTGACCATCATAATTGGCCATTAGTCAAAGGGGCTAACAAGTCACTAAATAAATGTAACTTAATACAAATACAAATGGCATAAAATGCCATAGATCAGGAACGCGTATAATTTTTATTATTTATTTACATAATGCATATATAAATGTCTCCAAACCGTACCCCCAACTCGCGCTGTGCTTTAGCAAATTGACTTTGCGGCTAATGCAGATGGCAGGCGAAGCGAAGCGTAAAATGCTTTGTAAATTATTATATAGAGAAACATGTCCCCAAACCAAGTGAGAGAGAGAGAGAGAGGGAGAGAGAGAGAGATACAGAGAAGGAAAGTTGCAGGTGGCGGGGCATAAGTCAGCATAATAAACGTTATATAGAAATATTTTTCCAGATAAACAAGCTGCCAGCATTGAGTAGAGGAGAGGGTGAGTCGAGGGATGTGAGTAATAAATTTCAATTGACTTGTTGAAAATGAGGCGCATGGGAGAAGTTTTCCCAAATCCGTTTTCTGAGCTAGTTTCAAAACAACTACTTAAAAATGCACGCACGTGCTCGCAAGCCTAAAATTAAGCAAATAACTGATTTAAGGGGGCCTCCTTTAAACCGCTTCCCTGCTTTATTCCATTACTCCATTTCATTAAATATCCAAACCAAAACCAAAACAACAACGTAGGCAATTCAAAATGCATATTTCATTTTGAGGCTTTGGCGCCGCGTCGACAATAAAAACAACATTTTTATGACAGTCATCAGGTTAAAACACGGGGAAATCTCTCCCTCACACACACATACGCACACACCCACACACGCGTACTTATAAATTATGCTTTAATTTGTATGCACATAAGAGGGGGAAATTGACAAGCATCTCCCTCTGCGCTTTTCATTATTATGTTGAGCATATTAAAGTTGGTTTTGTTCAGCATATAAAATCATTATACAAGACTTAACTTAGGACATGTCATAAGGAATTTTCATGAATGAAATTTCACAGAGCGCACTTGCTCCTAATTTTGCTATACTATTCTTTCAGCTGTTAGCTCCTTATGGCAAATGCCCCTTGACTCGTAAACGCTAAATACACAAATTGTAATTAATGGCAATTAATTGAAACTGTTATTTAATGCGAGGGTGTATGTGGGCGTGTGTTATATGGACGTGTAAATGGTTGATATGTGCTAATAAGCATACTGATATCAAACGAATTTCTCGACAAAAAAGAAATAATTAAAATGTAAAAATTAATTTAAAAATAATAAGAAAAGTAAAACACAAATTAAATTTAGCTTATATATATATTTGCCTATATTATACAAAGATCTGATAATAAAAATGGTATTTAATTTTTCCAATTATTATAAAGCTAGCGCGTACCGTCTGCAGTAATATAACATTTATGTAAATGATTTTTAAAAAGACGTTAAGATTTCAAAATAAAGTCCCTTGAGCTCTTAAGAAAAGTCCCTTATATTATTTCCCAGTTTTATATTTTGGGACAAAGGCAGCCGTTAACTTTTCCGAAATCAAGGCAGGTTATATACAATTTTTATAGCCTTCAATAATAAAATCCATATAAATCAAATCCATATAAAATCCAATTATTTTATTAAAATTAAAATTGTTTTGAATTTTTTTTTAATGTAGTTGATTTTTTAATATATATATATATATATATTTTACATAGATCTGATAAATAATTAATATTTTAATATTATTTATATAATTATTTTAAAGAATACCGTATATTTTTTGTACCAATTTTTAATTAAATATATTTAAATTTAGTGTAAATTCATTAACCACACAAACTCAGCTCGCAAACAGATATGTAAACTGTTGGTAGCTTATAATGTTAATGCTAAAATATAACATATCTCTCTCTTTTGCTCTCTTTCAGTGCGAGAAAAAAGGTCCCAACACTTACGCTCCAACTACATACAGGAGTCTTTCGTTAAGTTGACTCGCCCGCCCAAAACGACTGCGACACGAAGCCGCCACGAATGGCCGAGAGAGTCCGTTGACGACGAACAAGCCGACAAAAAAAGTACTTTTTGGGGCGATGCTAGCGAGGATGACGAGAAAAATCAGCAGTTCAGCAGTTCCATTGATAACGCGCTACGAACTGGATCTACCCCAAAGCTAGCAAAGCAACGCTCACGAAGCCGTCGCCGTGGCGTGAAAGTAACAACAAATAATACACGTAAACGACAACAACAACAAAAACAAAAATAAAGCACAAACTGTGCGATTTTGCTGAACTGAACGTAACGCACAGGCGACTGCTGCTGTTTCTGCAGCAGTAATTGTTGCTGTTGCTGCTGCTGCTGTTGCTGTTGCTGCTGCTGCATTTTTCATAAATTTCAGCGGTTGCATTCGACATTTCGTCGTTAAGCAGCGCCATCGCGACGCCTCGTCAGTCATTTTGTTTTCTTCAGTTTGCCATTACGCGGCGCGTGTGCTTAATTAATATCTTATGCGCTTGTGTGCGTGTACGCGTGTGTGTGTAGCTAGGGAATGTACATTAAGAACGGTACATTTAATTAATGCAGCAACTCTGGAATTGCACTGTAAAATACACAAAAACCCTAACTTGCATCCAACATAATCGTTATTTTATCAAATATAAGAATTCATAATTTATTGTTTAAAGAATTCGAGCTTAAACATACTGAAACAATCAAGTAAGTGAAATTAATACAATTTTATAATATAAAAATATATATATACATATTAAATGTTATATTTATTAACCTTAACCTTAAAATCTATCAACATGATCATGATCTTGTTGTCGAGCTTTTTTCTTGCTTAGGGAACTTCTTTGAAATATTTTTCATGCGACTTTCATTTATTTAAACTCGGTTTTCGAAATGAGTAATTGTAATCACAGTTTGTGGTCCATTTTAGAAATGCGGATCTTTTCTTATCCAACTTATAAGAACCCTTGTACCAGTTGTACATCTACCAAGATCTTCTAGTGTTTTAAACTACATTTATTCCAATTAAATTTACATTCTAATCATTTAGCTCTTGATCTAAAAACAATTGCCTATTATTCCACCTATCAGTATTAGAATAAATCAAATGAAATTCTTTATGTTTTTACAAACATTTTCGGGCCCTGCCGTAACGAACAATTTGAGGCTCGCGCTGTATTTCAATTAAAGGCCTATTAAAATTTCATTAAACAGCAACGCCCACAAAATGGCCACTAATTAGTTTGGCCACACCCAAACCCGAAACGCGCCCCTCAACAACAAAAAATTGACCTTCAACCGGGGAGCGAGGCCAACAGCATTAAGCAAAAATGTTTAAGGCATTTCTTCTATATAGGCCACAACAGGCAGACGGCCTAATTAAATTTATTTTAATTTTTTCTACCCTGCGCGCATTAAAAATGTGTGAAAAGGGTATATTGTAATTGTGAAGCCGTAGATAAGAGACAGTATATTTATGCGCCTTGTGTTAGAAAAAGTTGTTAAGCATATAATTCAGATTCACATAGTTTCAAAGAGATATGAAAGACAATTTTAATACAAATTTTGTTGAAATTTTAAATGGAAAGCGCCTTGAATTTAAATATCAATACATATTTGATTGAAATCTATATGCTCTTAAAGTAGCGCATGAATGGACCAAACATATAAAAGTTATTTTAAAATAACTTTCAATTTGTGGTAACGGAAAAAAGAAAAAGGAATGAAGAGTTTGCCTAACTTACTTATGAATGGACTTTTGTTTTATGTATGGAGCTATGTATAGGGTATCTCGAAGTTGTGGACGAGCGACTTCACCACTCTTCCTTGACGTTCTTTTTGCTTTCTAATATATACAAAAAATCCAAAGAAATGAAGAAAAAAATGTGTCGACATTTTCGTTTAGCCTTTACGTTCAATTGTAGGGTGAGTGGGGGGTGTTGGGGCAGTAGCAGCATCCCTCACGCTCACCCACAGTTGACCCCTGGGCGCGCTGATATTTTTATTTGTAATATTTTCTTTTTTCTTTTTTTTTTTGTTGCTAATTTACGTATTCCTTGCGTTAGGTTTGGGTCTGTGTTGTGGCCCTCATAATTTACATTGGGGCCAAATGTTTTATTTGTTGGGAGAAACAGCGAACTTTGTGCGAGTCTGGCAAGCCTGTGATTTGCAGCTGTGTGTCTCTGTGTGTTCATTTGTGTATGTGTGCTGTCGTCCAGTTGGCGTCGCATAAATTTTTATACACAAGTATTTGCCACGGCTTACAGCGGGCGCTCCATGCTGCTTTCCCTTTCGCTCTTTTTCTCCCTCTTTTTCTGGCTGACAACGACTTAATGAGCTGCGGAAGTTAATGTGCAGCTCTTTTGTTGTTGTTGTTGTTGTTGTTATTGTTGTTCGCCTTGCTGTCAAATTTATTTGCATATTTAGGTTAATTCTGTTTCTATTTTATGCCAATATACAATAAACACACAGACACACACACTCTCTAGGATTATTCCGTAGTCCCACATATTGCTTATAAGAAAATATTTATATTAAAGCCAAAAATGATATGTTAAAGCTTACATAGAATTATATTTATTGCTGTTATTCAGAATATGCCTCAGTGTTAAAGCTAGACAGATCTAAATTTGTAGAGTTTAAAGTTTTTGCAAATTTGAATCATGTTTAAAGGCATTCCAAGTATTGTCTTCTGAAGGTAACGCATATATTACAAACTGATTACGTCCTCTAAAGATCATACAAAAAAATCCTCCATTATAATATTTAACACAAACTTTTAAAAAATGCTTAATAAAAATAACATACAAAAATAAACGTTACAGAAATACCCATATTTCTTTGTTTTTTCATCTTTGCATGCATACAATAAACTTTTTCTATTTCTTATCCTATTTTAATTGCTATAATATTGTATTTTATTAAATTTCTTATATATTATTTTCCCGAATTAAAATCGCTTTGAAAAACTGAGTTTTTCAGTTCTCTCCATGTATATCTCATGTGCCTCGAATGCAAAGCCTGCTGGAATATTTTCACAAAATACACTTCAAGAATAATAGTGCAGACTGCTCAGAGATAAATTCTCTCCGATTTTCGACAAGTAGCCCACTCAGAACTCAACTTAACTGAATCACTGCAAATAACGACCACAAAAGTGGAGGACGAAATATAGATCAAACAAGAAAATAAAAGTATATTTGTGGAAGTTTAGATACCCTTGCAGACATGTAATTTCTGTTTACTTGGGAAATTACAGTGATAATTGAAGACTAGATAAATGTGCTTTTAAAATCTTTCAAAGAATAATCCTTTTTTTTTTAATAAAAAATGTAGTCTTTAGACAAATCTATGGTATTAAATGGTATTAATTATATAAGCAATAATATATATATATTTGGTGTTTATTTAAAGAGCAAAAGCCAAATTGTGATTTTCTTCTGAAATTAAATTAAAAATTTTTTATCAGATATTTAATGCTTTGAATTTAAGTAAATAATTCAAAATTCAATTGGTTCTAGTAAAAGTTGAAGTTGAAAAGTCGAATATTTTAACAGAATAAAATTGAAATTAAGCTAATACCGCTGTGAATTTGCTTTAACATATGTAAGCATGCATAACATATGTAAGCTCTACATAATTAATGTATGTATGTATGTATTCTTATTAAATTTCCACATAAAGTAGTATACCCCTGGCTAGAGTAAAAAAAGTATAATAAAAATCAAAGAAGTGCTGTTGACTCTTGTATGCCCACAATGGAAAGCCAAACGTGCTTCTTCGGCAATGTCCTAGCATATGTGTAAATACAGACACGCGCACACAGGCACACGCACACGCATACAGCGCAAACACACAATCAATAGCGAAAAATTCTGTGTGTAAACACGTTGCCCTCGTCCATTTCTCTGTGCAAGAAATACAAAAACGAAATGAAATAAATAAAATTGCGACATGAGAGAAATCTGTAAGTGAGCAAATTTTTGTGCAGAACTCTTTAATCAAAGCTGCGACTTGCCTTGACTTTCTGTTCTGCGAACATATAATAGCAACTAAGAGGGACTAAAGTAACTGTGTCCTGCGTTGTATGTGTGTATGTTTGTATGTTGCCTATTTGTATGCTCATGTTCATTAGCGTCAGTTGGCAAATATTTATCAGAGTTGCCAATTTCACTGCTTCTTGATTTTACTTGACTTTGGCTGCAAGCAACAAACATCATTAAATTTAATTTGTTGCCAATATTGATTGAGCTCATTTATGAGTGTGTATGTGTGGCTTGATTATGAGTGAAAAGAATTTCTTCAAAACTTAGCTTCAGTAACACTTTAATATAAAATCATGTATTTCAGATCTAAAAGAGTTCACTAAATGAGCGAATTTTAATGTTGCTGTAACATCTAAACAAAATTAAAAATATTATAATTGAAATTTCAAATACTCCCATTAACTATATTTGTATAATATACATAATATACAAAGTTTCAAAGGATTTTCTTGGCTTCACCCATAAAATATATCGGTATGTTACAGGTTGTGGTTTTTCACCAATTATTTACATGGTTGAATCTTAGTCTCAACTCTTGTATCACGTTGACAATTGCAGTTTAACACATATTTTACGGCCTCCAAATGGTCTTTGACTTCACTTACAAAGCTTGCAAAACCGGATTTCATAAAGCTATCAGTGACTTTCAAATCATATTCTTTACAAACATCCCAATATGTCATGCTTTTGATCAGATCCTTGCAAAAACGTGCCTCATTATCAGACAATTTCTGTGACTTGATGCGTAATTCTTGATAAAAAAATAATGGTTAAAATTATAATTTAGAGAATACTCTGTGGCAAACTCTTTCGATATATACTCACTGCGTTCTTTTTCCAAAAGCATTTTCTTTTGTACCGGAGTAATTCGCTTCTCTGACATAAAGACCTGTGCCACATCGTATTCACGTAGATCATAAACCTTGGGCGTTTTCTCCCAACACGGCATGTGATTGCATTCGCCATTGATATCAAAGCCAGGGTATGGCATCTTTGTCATATAAACAGACTGTTTGAATTCACGACGTTGTGAATCCGTTGTGGATTTGATCGTCATATATTTGTTGCCCACATATCGATTATAGAATCGATAAGATACGGTCGATAGCAAGGGCTCTAGTTTTTGTAGACTGAGAGTTTCAAAAATTACGAGCAAAAAGTAATAATATTAAAAATATCTCGAAATGTAAAGTATTATAGTAAGAAAATAGCAGTAGACGTATCGAGGAGATAACGATTACAATTAAAAACAGAAACAATAAATTAAAATAATCAAAGGACTAAATATATTCATAAGTATATCGATGTGACAAGAACGCTTAAAAAATTGTATTTAATCGATTGGAGCTCTATAGGCGACAATTAACTATCAGTTAATAATTAACGACAGGATGATGGAAGAGACTACCAATAAAAGTATTGTTAGCGACAAAAGTTTTGATAGGACAGCTTCGAAAGAAGTCTTTCAAATGGCGTATAAAAGTGTGGTTATTGCTAAGTTTATGTCAACTATGGAGTTATTTGTTGGGCATAGAATAAAAACTGAAATGAAAACATTTCGCTTCGAAACTTACTAAGCATTGTGAATGCTCATGTATCCTGGCAAATGTCCAGTGCGCATCATTGTGTGCAGCTTGTAGGCATAAGCATTTAAAATATCTTCCATGGAATTCAACTTCATTTGCTTAAGATAAAGCATATTATTGACATGCTTGCGCGACCACCATCCACGAAATAATTTCTGTATCGTTAGGGAGCATAAATTAAAATTGAGAACAACACTGGACTGCACGTTCTCCTGGGCCATAATGATTAGACGGCGCTTGGTTATATATTGTCGCCAGGCTCGTTGGATAATAACCGCCGACGAATTCCGTTCTTTAATAATATTGCGCACGTGAAAGCCCCGCAAAAACCGCTGAATGGTGCGTGCCGCTTTGAACTGTTTATAATCGAGCAGCGCAAGTTGGGTACTGCAAATTTTATATGATTTAAGAGATCAAATTCTATTACCATTAGACGGTAAAAACTTTATACTTGCCGCATTAAATTTTGCTTATAATCTGATGTAAATTCACTGGTCTCATCAGCTTCTTTTATGCCTTCCCTTATATTCCTTTTAGGTGTGGTAAAAGAGGTAAGCGATAGTGTCGGCCACATTTTTAGTAATTATATATATATATATTCCAAAGACTTATATATTTTCTTGTGTTTGGATTGTTGTGTTATGAAGTATTACTTTCTAAATTATATTATTTTTCTTCATATATCCAAAGACACATATATCTTGGGTAAATATGTTATAAAGTATATTCTTTATACACTCTGTACCTAAAAGTTGAGTGAAATGGGGTATATTAAGCACGACACAGTTGCCAAAACATTTCAAAAACTTTGTTGGGTTCTATTCTCTTCTTACTATCATATGCTGAATTAATTTGTATATATAAAAATATATATTAAAGCAAATTCAACAAGTGAGAAGGCTCTAATCGGGGCCGCCCGACTAGGAGATACCCTGAACCCTGCTATCTGTCTTCATAAACATTTCAACCCGTTTGCAGTCATACATACATATACAAACTCACACACACACACAAATACATGCCGCGCACACTTTACTCGGTAGCTGTGCTTGCCCCCACTACAGAAACTAAATTTCTTCTAAACTAAGAGTATGATTATAAAATTTTCGGGACTTATTAGGATTAATGTAGAAATGTATGTACAAACCAATTTGCAGGTCTGTAGTATTTGATTTGCGATTTTTATGGTTTTGACGGTATGGGGGCGCTTGGGAGGAGGTATCCAAAATCCGAAGATACCAAAATCTGCGTCTGGCCTACACAAACAGAACGCATTTATTTTGTTGCCTCTAGCTCTTATAGTCTCTGAGATATTGTAAGGAAAAGAAAGGTTGTTATCGATTTTTATCGATATTAATAAAATGGAGCAAGCTATCGAAAAAAATGATAAACTTGTTCTGCGTATGATATTTACGAACTGAATGAGATCAAGATCAGCTTTCTAGCTTTTGTAGTTTCCGAGATCCTTGCGTTCATAC